>VZQC01002242.1:3674657-3699711 GCA_009823505.1 Rhizomys pruinosus | reverse complement strand
TACAGCCACTATGGAAAGCATTGTGGAGAACCCTTGGAAGACTTGGAATGAACTTGCCACCCGACCCAGCCATACCACTCCTGGGCATGTACCCTCAAGACTTACGCCACCACAGAGATACATGCACGGCCATGTTTATTGCAGCTCTCTTCACAATAGCAAGGAGCTGGAACCAACCTAAATGCCCCTCAACTGACGAGTGGATAGAGAAAATGTGGTACATCTACACAATGGAGTTCTATGCAGCAGAAAAGAAAGACGACATCACGAGCTTTGCAGGAAAATGGCTGGAGCTAGAGGACATCATGCTGAGTGAAGTAACACAGTCCCAGAAAAACAAACGACGAATGGTATCCCTCATCTGTGGATGCTACTGCCAATTACCCAATTGTAAGCATTTCTTGTGTAGGGCCCCCTGAGCTTTTGTCCAAAGCAGTTGGGCATAACGCATTTTGGAATCAACAACAACAGAAAAGACTGCATCAAAGAACTGACTGAAACAGTGAACTTCTGCTCAAAACAGTCAACTTCCCCATGGAAAATATTGAGAAAGACTAAGAGATAGAAAGCATGTTTGGCAGAATGCATGAGCTCTGGCAGGGTGGGGGAATGAGCGGGAACACATGTCTATATTTGTTAAAAATAAATAAATTAAATTTATGTAAAAAAATAAATTAATTAATTAAAAAAAAAGGAAAAAAAATCCCTTAGCTGAATTAGTTTGGGCATTAAATATGAGTGTTAAGCATCCAAAAAATTTAAGTTACACCAATCTGATACTTTTGATTACTGCATAATATTTAGATAAAGCTTGAATAAAAGCCTAAGAATCCTTACATAAACATTTTCTGGAAGAAATTTAACAACACAAGATAAGGAGACAAAGCAGATAAGAGGATTTTAAAAAAATGTAAGCATATCTTAAATATAAGTGATTTACTATGAACAAATAATCTGTTTACTTTTCCAAACCCCATTTCCTAGTTTGTAGTTTTCTATTATCAGGGAACATACCTATTGAGTGGAATTAAGCTGAAAAATTTTACCACATCAGTCCAAATTGTCACCTTCTGGACTGTATGCCACTAGTTCAGGGAAGTAAACCTACCTTTTCTTGAGTCAAGTTATCTTTTCTTTTTAAGATTTAAAGAAAAAATATTTTTTTTACATTTTTATTTGTTTATTTTTAAGGGATTCTACAATATAAAAGCCCAGTTGTTTTCAGATCATATTAATGCTGCTCAGTTTGCCAAACAGCTAGGTAATTAGTGCTAGCACCCACAGATAAGGGATACCATTTGTCTTTTATTTTGTGGGGACTGTGTTACTGCACACAGCATGATATCTTCTAGCTCCATCCATTTACCTGCAAAGTTCATGATGTCATCTTCCTTTACTGCTGCATAGAAGTCCATTGTGTAGATGTACCACATTTTCTCTATCCACTCATCAGTTAAGGGGTTGGTTCCAGCTCCTTGCTATTGTGAAGAGAGCTGCAGTAAACATGGCTGTGCCTGTATCTCTGTGGTAAGATGAGACTTGTGGGTACATACCCAGGAGAGGTATGGCTGGGTCAGGTGCCAAGTTCATTCCAAGTCTTCCCAGGGTTCTCCACATTGCTTTCCACAGGGGCTGTACCAGTTTACATTCCCACCAGCAGTGGATGAGTGTTCCCCTTTCCCCACAACCACTCCAGCACTTGGTATCATTTGTTTTCCTGATCCTAGCTAGTTTTATTGAAGGGAGATGATATCTTAAAGTGGTTTTAATTTGCATTTCCTTAATTCTTAGTGACATTGAACACTTTTTAAGATGTTTCTCAGCCATCCCTAATTCCTCACTTGTGCCGTCTCTGTTCAGCTCTTTGATCCATCTTTTGAGTGGGTCATTTGTTTTATTTCTTCTTTTATTGAGTAGTTTATATATTCTGGAAATCAATGCTTTGTCAGATGTTTCTGCGGTAAATGTTTCCTCCTACTATGTGGGTTTTCTCTTCACTTCCTTGATTGTTTCTTTTGATGTACACAAGCTTTTGAGTTTAATGAGGTCCCATTTGTCAATTGTGGACCTTAATCTTACTCAGCTGCTGTCTGATATAGGAAGTCTTTTTCTACGCCTATGTCTTGTAGTCTGCTGCTGAATTTTTCTTATGTTGCCTTTAGAGTTTGGGGTTTCACGTTGAGGTCTTTCGTCCATCTGGAGTTGACTTTTGTACAGGGCGAGAGGTAGGGGATTAATTTCATTCTTCTACAAGTGGTGATCCTGTTTTGCCAACACCACTTGGTGAAGATGCTATCTTTCCTCCATTGTGTCTTCTTGGGCCCCTTGTCAAATATGAGGTGGCTGAAATTGTATGTGCTCAAGTTTGGACCTTCAGTTTTGTTCCATTGGTAAACAGTTCTGTTTTTGTGCCAGTGCCAAGCTGTTTTTATGACTATACCCCTGTAGTAAAGTTTGAAGTCTGTATAGTGATCCCCCCTGTATTGCTCTTTTCACTCAGGTTTGCTTTGGTATTCGTGGTCTTTTGTTTTTCCAAATGAAATTAAGGACTTATTTTTTCAAGCTTGGGAAGAAATTCTTGGGGATTTTAATTGGGATTGTATTAAATCTCTACAGGAGTTAGGGTAGAATGGACATTTTTATTATATTAATTTTCCCAATCCTTGAGGAAGGGAGGTTTTTCCATCTTCAGATGTCTTCTTCAATTTCTTTCTCAGCTCCTTAACATTTTTTTGTAGAGATCTTTGGTGACTTTGGTTAGGTTTAATCCTAGGTATTTTATTGTTTTCGAGGCTATTGTGAGTGGGAAGGTCTCCTTGTATTCCTGCTTCAGTTGTTTGTTGTTGGTGTAAAGAAAGGCTACTGGTTTTTCTAGGTTAATTTTATGTCCTGCCACTTTACTGAAGCTCTTCATAATTTCTAGGAGTTTTCTGGTGGAAATTTTAGCATCCTTTAGGTAAACAATCATATCATCAGCAAAAAGGGATAGCTTGACTTCCTCTTTTCCAATTAGTACTCCTTTAATTTCCTTTTCTTGCCTTATTGCCCTAGCAAGTGTATCAAGCTCTATATTAAAGAGGAGTGATGACAGGGGACAGCCTTGCTGAATTCCTACCTTTAAAGGGAATGCTTCTGTCGTTTCCCCAATTAGGATGATATTGGCTGTGTTTTTTCTGTATATGGCTTTGATTACAATGTGGAATGATCCCTCCAATCCAATTTCCTCTAGGACTATAAGCAGGAAGGGATGCTGGATTTTGTCAAAGGCTTTTTCCATATTAATTGAGATGATTGTGTGGTTTTTGTCTTTCAGTCCATTTATGTTTTATGATATTTATTGATTTTCATATGTTGAACCAGCCCTGCATGTCTGATATTGAATCCAACTCGGTCATGATGGAGGATCTTCTTGATGTGGATCTGTATGCTGTTTGCAAGTATTTTGTTGAGGATTTTTGCATCTGTGTTCATTCATGAGATGGGTGTATAGTTCTCCTTTTTGATTGTACCTTTGCCTGGTTTTGGTATTCGTGTGATGCTGGTTTCATAGAAGGGATTTGGGAGAAATCCCTTTGTATTTTTCCAAACAATTTGAGTAATAATGGTTGTCTTTTTGAAATGCTTTATAGAATTCTGCCATGAAACCATCTGGGTCTGGGCTTTTTTTTTAGTTGGGAGATTTCTTATTACATCTTCAATATTTTCATATGTTATGGGTCTGTTTAAGCTGTTTACTGGTTGAGCTTTGGTGATTCCCAGGATTTCAGATATTCATCTATTTCTCCTAGGTATTCAAACTTAGTAGTATATAGGTTTTTGAAGTATTCCCATATGTTTGTCTGGATCTTTTCATTGTCTGTTGTGATATTTCCCCTTTCATCACAGTTTCTATTGATTTGGATTCATTCCTTCTTTCTTTAGTTTAACTGGGCTAGAGGTCTGTCTATATTGTTTGTTCTCTCAAATAACCAACTTTTGGATTCATTGATTTTTTTTTTTTGGTATTGTTTTCTTTGTTTCTATTTAATTGATTTCTGCTCTAATTTGTGTTATTTCTTAATGTCTGTTGTGTTTAGGTTTCATCTGTTGTCGTCTCTCAACTGTTTTTAGCTGTAGTGTTAGATCGTTCACTTGTGCTCTCTCTGTTTTTCTAATTTAGGTACCCAGGGCTATAAACTTCCCTCTTAGGACTGCTTTTAAAGTATCCCAAGGTTTTGTTGTGTCGTGCTATCATAGTCATTCAGTTCCAAGAATGCTTTTACTTCTTTCTTTATCCTTTATCTCTTCCTTGACCCATTAATTATTCATGAGCGTGTTGTTCAGTCTCCATGTGTTCTTGTACATTGTAGGGCTTGTCCTGGTGTTGATTTTGAGATTTATTGCATTGTGGTCTGATAGAATGCATGAAATTATTTCAATCTTTTTGTATTTGTGGAGGTTTCTTCCGTGTTCCAGTATGTGGTCGATTTTGCAGAATGTTCCATGGGGTGCTGTGTAGAAAGTGTATTATCTGGTATTAGGGTGTAATATAGGGTAGATGTCTGTGAGGTCTGTTTGGTGTATCATATCATTTAGTTTAGATGTCTCTCTGTTTATTCTTTGTCTAGTTTACCTATCCAAAGGGGTCAGTAGGGTATTGAAGTCCCCTACTATGAGTATACTGGGGTTAATCTGTGCCTTGAGGTCCTGGAGAGTTGTCTTTATACAGTTTGGTGCACCAGAGTTTGGTGCATATATATTCATGATTGTGAAATTTTCATGGTCAATTTTTCCTTTGATGAAAATGTAATGACCTTCTTTGTCTCTTTTGATTTCTTTTATTTTGAAGTCTATTTTGTCTGATATTAAAATAGCAACACCTGCTTTCTTTTTGGTACCATTTTCTTGGAATATTTTTTCCATCCTTTCACTTTAAGGTCGTGCCTGTCCTTGAAGGCAAGATGCATTTCTTGTAGACAGTGTACAGATGGGTTCTGTTTCCTAATCCAATCTCCCAGTCTATGTCTTTTGATTGGAGAGTTTAGTCGATTAATATTTAAAGTTCTAACTGAAAGATGTGTGTTGCTTCCTTTCACCTTATTATCCATTTACATTTTTGTACTAGGTTTCTACTTCTGTAGTTATGCATTTATTAATTTCTCTTTCTATGTGCCTGGGGATATTTGCTCCTTTCTTCTGTCCTTTGAGTTTCTTCAAGTATTCTCTGAAGGGTTGGTTTTCTGGACATGTATTCTTTCATCGTGATTTATTTATTTATTTATTTATAATAGGTAATAAGTAATGAATACAGGCACCCTTCATGTAAAATGAATTTGCAAGTAGCTATGCCCAAACTTATATAGCTGAGGCCCCCATTGTCCAGCTGGAGGAGCTTATATGTACTATCATGTTGATCAAATAAGAGTCCAGTCTATATTTCTGTAGTTTTGTAGTTCACCCCAATTGCAGCCCTTACATTCTTCTATACCCCCTCTTTCGCAGATTGTTCCCTAGGCTTTAGAAAAGGGACACAAATTGGCAAGAAGCAAAGCAGTCTACTTTCTCTGGAGATATCGTTTTGGACTTTGATCAGTTCAGGCTGTTTCCTTTCATGATGTGTTTAGGTTTCATCTGTTGTTGTCTCTCAAGTGTTTTTAGCTGTAGTGTTAGATCATTCACTTGTGCTCTCTCTGTTTTTCTAATTTAGGCACCCAGGGCTATAAACTTCCCTCTTAGGACTGCTTTTAAAGTATCCCATAGGTTTTGTTGTGTCGTACTATCATAGTCATTCAGTTCCAAGAATGCTTTTACTTCTTTCTTTATCCTTTATCTCTTCCTTGACCCATTAATTATTCATGAGTGTGTTGTTCAGTCTCCATGTGCTCTTGTACATTGTAGGACTTATCCTGGTGTTGATGTTGAGCTTTATTTCATTGTGGTCTGATATAATGCATGAAATTATTTCAATCTTTTTGTATTTGTGGAGGTTTCTTCTGTGTTCCAGTATGTGGTCGATTTTGCAGAATGTTCCATGGGGTGCTGTTTATCCAGTAAAAACATTTTACTCCTACTGATGAAGCACAACAATACAATCATTTAAACAGTACTAATTATTATGGTAGGTTACATTTGTATAGACACAGATGTTTGGATAGTATGCTAATCCATGGACTATAGCTTTTCTGTAAGAGCTGACAAGGTCTTACTGTGGCTTATAACATCTCCTAACCACTAGAAGATTTAAACTTGTGGCATCAACCATGAATTATTCCTCCAAGGGGAGAGCTAATAGCCAATTAGATTTGAGATATACAGACATTTGGCTGCCACTGCTGCACAGCATTTCCACGCAGGTGAAGTGTAGCTGATGCTGACGGAGGAGTCTTGCTTGACCCAAGGAGACCGATATTTGCTTTATTGATTAAGTGGCCTTTGGTAACACTCTCTGGCATTCCAGACGCCAACTCTATACTTGCAAGTGTGGTCTCAATATTTCTTTCCCATGCTTACACCAGATCTTCAACAGCAGGTCCTTACTGCCTCTCTTCTTGCAGGTATCCCAGTTTGTTGGCAAAAAGCCTTTATTTTTTTGTGTATGGGGGGGGCTTGGATCCCCTAGCCAACATCTCCTTGGCAGAATAATCCATTTCTGAAAACAGAGCTCTCCTGTATTAATATATTTTGCTTAATACTCAACTTATATAGACATTAGTATTATATTTGGCTCTGAGTACAGAACTATCTTTTCACAGTTCCTATGACTGTCAGTCAATTAAAGAAGGCAACTATATCACTTTTATAAGAGATTACCTCTATAACAGTCAGCTCTAATTTGCAGTTAGGGAAGGAATTCATTACTATCATGTTTTTCTTTGTTCTATGAAAAGAGGTAAGGAAGTCTCTCATATTAAAACGTTGCAGCACCTGAAAGGTAAAGTTTATTAGGACACATTATAAATAGTTGTTATAATTAGGATCCACAGAGATGTTTGATGCCTGAGGCTTTTCTTCCTTTTAATGTTTAGCTTGGCCAACTTTTAAGCATTAAATTTACCCAAGCTATTTATCACTGACTGTAAGTTGTTAATTTGGGGAGCCAACTTAATTCCTTCAGTTAAATTATCCTGCAGGTTGAAGAAAATGTTACAAGTTGATACTGTACAACACAAACTTTGTAGAGAATATATGTATCCATTAATACCCAAGGTTGTTATACAAATTATAAGTGAAGCAGTTGTGGACTACAATTTATATTTCCAATTAGCTTAAATGTATTAAATTTTTATTAAAACCTTTTAGCCAATATTGTTTAATATAGACATTTTTTTTACTTTTACTAAGACCTAGAATACCATATAACATGTAGACAAAGTTTGGGCAAATTTGGATACATGTTAAACTCACATCAATTAACTATAAATTCATCTAATGTAGACACCCTGTCCCCCTCCCAGCCCTCCCACCCCACCAGATTCACCATTTCTGTCAGTTCTGCAACTTTGTTGCAGTCTTTCTGATGCTGTTGATGTTCTTTCCAATATGCATCACTCCCCACAAGGAATATTTACAACTGGGTTATTGGTGCTAGCATCCACAGATGAGGGATACCACTTATCGTTGGTTTTTCAGGGACTGTGTTACTTTACTTAAGATAATTTCTTCCTGTTCCATCCATTTACCTGCAAATTTCATGATGTAATCTTTCTTTACCGCTGCATAGAACTCCATTGTGTAAATGTACCACATTTTCTCTATCCACTTGTCTGTTGAGGGGCATTTATGTTGGTTCAAGCCCTTCGCTATTGTGAAGAGAGCTGCAATGAACATAGCTGTACATGTATCTCTGTGGTATGAAGAGTCTAGTGGATATATTCCCAGAAGTGGTATGGCTGGGTCAGGTGGTAGGCTCATTTTGAGTCTTTTAAGGGTTCTCCATACTGCTTTCCATAGTGGTTGTACAAGTTTGCATTCCCACCAGCAGTGGATGAGTGTTCCCCTTTCCCCACACCCTCTCCAACATTTAGTATCATTTGTTTTCTTGATCCTTGCCAGCCTTATCGGGTGAGATGGTATCTTAAAGTGGTTTTAATTTCCATTTCCTTAATTATTAGCAATGTTGAACACTTTTTAAGCTGTTTCTCAGCCATCACTATTTCCTCACATGCGAAGTCTCTGCTCAGCTCTTTAGTCCATCTTCTGAGTCAATCATTTGTTTTCTTACTTCTTTGTTTATTGAATAGTTTATATATTCTGGAGGTTAATTCTCTGTTGGATGTATCAGCAGTGAAGGTTTCCTCCCACTCTGTGGTTCTTCTCTTCACTTCTGTGACTGTTTCTTTTGCTGTACAGAAACTTTTGAGTTTCATAAGGTCCCACTTGTCAATTGTCGACCTTATTTCCTGAGGAGCTGCTGTCTGATTTAGAAAGTCTTTTCCTACACCTATGTCTTGTAAGTTGCTGCCAACCTTTTCTTCTATCACCTTTAGAGTTTGGGGTTTGACATTGAGGTCTTTGTTCCATTTGGAGTTGATTTTTGTACAGGGTGAGAGGTAGGGGTTTAATTCTATTTTTCTACAAGTGATGATCCAGTTTTTCCAACACCATTTGCTGAAGATGCTGTCTTTCCTCCACCTAGTCTTCAGGTAGGGGTTTAATTCTATTTTTCTACAAGTGATGATCCAGTTTTTCCAACGCCATTTGCTGAAGATGCTGTCTTTCCTCCACCTAGTCTTTTTGGCCCCCTTGTCAAATATGAGTTGGCTGAAATTGTATGTGCTCAAGTTTGGATCTTCAGTTTTGTTCCATTGGTCTACTGGTCTGTTTTTTGTGCCAGTACCAGGCTGTTTTTATGACTATAGCCCTGCAGTATAGTTTGATGTCTGGTATAGACACCCCCCCCATATTGCTCTTTTCAGGGTCTTTTGTTGTTCCATATGAATTTAAGAAATTTTTTCCAAACCTGTGAAGAATGGCCTTGGGATTTTAACTGGGATTGCATTGAATTTGTATATTAATTGGGGTAAAATGAACATTTTTACTATATTAATTTTTCCAATCTATGAGCATGGGAGGTCTTTCCATCTTCTGATGGCTTCTTCAATCTCCTTAAGAAGCTTATAATTTGTGTTGTAGAGATCTTTGGTGGTTTTGGTTAGGTTTATTCCTAGGTATTTTGTTGTTTTTAAGACTATTATAAGTGGGAAGGACTCCTTCTATTCCTTCTTCAGTTGCTCATTGTTGGTGTAAAGAAAGGCTACTGATTTTTAGGTTAATTTTGTAACCTGCTACTTTACTGAAACTTATAATCATTTCTAGGAGTTTTCCTGTGGAGTTTTTAGTATCCCTTAGGTAAACTTTCATATCGTCTGCAAAAAGGGGTAGTTTTACTTCCTCTTTTCCAATTAGTATTCCTTTAATTGTCTTTTCTTGCCTTATTGCCATAGCCAGTGTTGCAAGCACTATATTGAAGAGGAGTGGTGACAAGGGTCAGCCTCGTTGGGTTCCTACCTTTATGGGGAATCCTTCTAACTTTTCTCCATTTAGGATGATGCTGGCTGTGGGTTTCTTATATATGGCTTTGATTATGTTGAGGAATGATCCTTCCAGTCCAATTCCCTCTAATACTTTAATCATGAATGGTTGCTGGATTTTGTCAAAGGCCTTTTCTGCATCAATTGAGATGATCATGTAGTTTTTGTCCTTCATTCCATTTATGTGTTTTATGATATTTACTGATTTTCATATGTTGAACCATCCCTGCATCTCTGGTATGAATCCAACTTGATCATGGTGAATGTTCTTTTTGATGTGGGTCTGTATATGGATTGCGAGTATTTTTTGAGAAATTTGCATTTGAGTCCATTAATGAGATGAGTTTGTAGTTCTCCTTTTCGGTTGCATCCTTGCCTGGTTTTAGTATTAGAGTGATGGTGGCTTCATAGAAGGAATTTGGGAAGTTTCCCTCTGCTTGTATCCTTATGAACAGTTTTAGTAATAATGGTTGTAAGTCCTCTTCAAAATTTTTATAGAATTCTTCTGTGAAACCCTCTGTTCCTGGGCTTTCTTTAGATGGGAGGTCTCTTATTACATTTTCAATTTCTTGGTTAAGCTGTCAGTCTGCTCTTGGTTTAGCTTTAGTGATTCCCTGGATTGCAGATATTCATCCTTTTCTCTTAGGTTTTCAAATTTAGTAGAGTATAGGTTTTTGAAGTATTCCTGTATGATTATCTGGTTCTTTTTACTGTCTGTAGTAATATTTCCCCTTTCATCCTGAATTCTATTGATTTGGAGTGTTCTTTCTTTCTTTTGGTTAACTGGGCTAGGGGTCTATCTATCTTGTTTATTCTCTCAAAGAACCAAATTTTGGGGGCTGGAGAGATGGCCTAGAGGTTAAGAGCGCCAACCGCTCTTACAGAGGACCCGGGTTCGATCCCCAGCACCCACATGGCAGACGAGAACCGTCTGAAACTCCAACTCCAGGAGAACTCCAGTTCCAGGGGAATCCGACGCCCTCTTCTGATCTCCGCGGCATTGCACGACACGGGTGCACAGACCTGCACACAGACAGTACATTGATACACATACAGAAATAAATTAAAAAAAATTAAAAAAAAATAAAATAAAAAGAACCAAATTTTGGACTTGTTGATTTTTTTTGTATTGTTTACTTTGTTTCTATTTCATTGATTTCTGCTCTGATTTTTGTTGTTTCTTCCTGTCTGTTGCCTTTAGTGTTTATTTGCTGCTGTTTTTGCTGTGTTTTTAGCTGCAGTGTTAGTTCATTTATCTGTGCTCTTTCCTTTTTTTTTTTTTTAATATAGGCACCCAGAGCTATAAATTTCCCTCGTAGGACTGCTTTTAAAGTGTCCCATAGGTTTTGTTGTATTGTATTGTCCTTGTCATTTAGTTCCAGTAATGCTGTTATTTCTTTATTTCCTCCTTGACCCATTCATTATTCAAGAGTGTGTTGTTTAGTCTTCATGTGTTCATGTAGGTAGCAGGGCTTATCCTAGTGTTGATACTGAGCTCTATTGCACTATGGTCTGATAGAATGCATGAAGTTATTTCAATTTTTTTGTATTTGTTAAGGTTTTTTTCTGTGTTCAAATATGTGGTCAATTTCGGAGAATGTTCCATGGGGTGCTGATTAGAAAGTATATTCTGGGGCTAGAGAGATAGCCTAGTGGTTAAGAGCACCGACTGCTCTTGCAGAGGACCGGGTTCAATCCCCAGCACCTGCATGGTGGCAGAGAACTGCCTGTAACTCCAATTACAGGAGAACTCCAGTTCCAGGGGAAGCCGAGACCCTCTTCTGACCTCTGTGTCATTGCATGACACAGGTGCGAAAACATACATGCAGACAGTACATTCATATACATACAAAAATAAATAAATAATAAAATAAAATTAGAAAGTATATTCTCTGGTGCTTGGGTGGAATACTCAGAAGATGTCTCTGAGGTCCATTTCCTTTATTGTATTGTTCAGTTCAGATATCTCTCTGTTTATTCTTTGTCTGGTTGATCTATCTAAAGGACTTAGTGGGGTATTGAAATCCCCTACTAAGAGTGTGTTGGGGTTAATCTGTGCCTTGAAGTCCTGTAGAGTTGTATTTACAAACGTTGGAGCACTGGAGTTTGGTGCATATATATTCATGTTTGTGAAGTCTTCATGGTTAATTTTCCCTTTGATAAGGATATAATGGTCCTCCTTGTCTCTTCTAATTGCTTCTACTTTGAAGTCTATTTTGTCTGATATTAGGATAGCAACTCCTGCTTTCTTTGTAGCACCATTTTTTTCCATCCTTTCACTTTAAGGGTGAGAAGGGTTTCTTGTAGACAGAATATTGATGGATTATGTTTCCTAATTCATTCTTCCAGTCTATGTCTTTTGATTGGGGAGTTTAGCCCATTAATATTTAAGGTTATTTTTGAGAGGTATATGTTGTTTCCTTTCATCTTATTATACGTTTGCATTTTTTGTGTAGGCTTCTACTTCTGCATTTATGTTTTTATTAATTTTTTTTCTTTCAAGGTGCTTGGGGGTAGTTGCTCTTCTCCCCTGTCCTTTGAATTGTTTCAAGCATTCTCTGAAGGGTTGGTTTCCAAACATATATTCTTTCATCTTGTTTATGTCATGGAAGATTTTTCTCTTTCCTTAAACTAGAATCGACATTTCTTTTGGGTATAGTAACCTGGGTTGGCATCCTTAACCCTTTAGCACTGGGAATTCTTGGTCCACGTTTTTCTTGCTTTCATGGTTTGTCCTGAAAAGTCGGCTGTGGTTCTGATAGGTTTTCCCTTGTATGTAACTTGTTTTTCTCTTGTGGCTTTCAGAATTTTGTCTTTGTTTTGGTTTTCTAGCATTTTAACTATGATATGGCAGGGGAAGTTTCTTTTCTGGTCTAGTCTATTTGGTGTTCTATTTGCTTCTTGTATTTGCATGGGTTTGTCTTTTTTTGTTTGGGGAAATTTTCCTCTATTATTTTGTTGACAATCTGCTCAATACCATTTTCTTGGGATTCTTCTCCTTGCTCTATCCCTATGATGTGGAGGTTTGATCTCTTCATAGTGTCCCACATTTCTTGGTTGTTCCACTCTTGTGTATTTTTAAAATTTTCATAGTCTTTACTTGAGCTTTTTAGTTGTTCTGTGTTGTCTTCTAGGTTTGATATTCTATTTTCTGATTCCTCCAATCTGCTTCTGAGGCTTTTTCCCATTCTTTCCTCTTGATTGGGTGATTGTTCGATTTCTTTCTTTTTTTTTTTTTTTTTTTTTTTTTTTTTCTTCCTGTGGATTTCCTTTAATATTTCTTCCTCCTTTTGGAGCTTCTCAAACTTTCTTGTAGCTCATTGGTTTCCTTTTTCATTTCAGCATGGGATCTTTTCAGTGTTTCCACTTCTTTCTAGGGTTTGTCATTTTGTCCCTCTAGTTCTTTCCAGATTCTGTCATTTTCTCCTTTTAGTTTTTTCCAGTTTGTCTTTGTCTTCCTCTAGGTCCTTTCTGAGTTTTTCATTCCCTCCCCTTAGTTTTATGATTTCTTTGCATATATCTGTGATTGTTATTTTGGGATCTGTAACCTGGGTTACCTCTATGGAGATCCCATTGTAAGGGTCCTCCACTGGCTCCATCGAGTTTGGTGTGGAGTTGTTCTGTGCTTTTCCCATATTGTTCTTTCCTTGTGTCTTGGCATGCAGTTAGCTTTTTGCCTGTATTCTGATGCAAATTTTGAATGCCTCTACACTTCGTTGAAGGATTGCTTTCCTTGATTCCTTCCAGTGTCTTTGTTATATTCTCCTTATGAATGGAATGTTGACTTGTCCAGGTTTTAGGCTTTCAAATTTGGTTATATATTGGAAGGTATAGTTCACTTTTCCCTCTCTGTTCTGCAGGAGCTGGGTGGGTAGCAACCCAGGTGACACCTTCTGAACACTGTTTTCCCTCTGCTGTCAGACACTCTCTCCTGAGTTCCAGTTGGGGGTTCCAGTAGGCAGCTGGCAGCCAGTGGGGTGGGGGTTTGGATTGCTGGCTTAGTCCACTCATGCAGGTACCCTCTGTATTTGAGCCTCAGTTCCTAGCTCCCAAAGCCTTCCAGGACACCTTTCCCAGTCCACAGGACCCAACAGTCCACTCAGACTCCAACACTAGCTGGAGCAGGAGCACCAAGTAAACACTGCCAAACATTTGCCCTGCACTCTGGGTTCAAGCCTCAGCTCCTAGCTCCCAAGGCCTTCTGAACAACTTTCCCAGTCCACCTTTTTTCATCTTGTTTATATTATGGAAGTTTTTTCTCTCTCCTTCAACTATAATCGACATTTTTGTTGGGTATAGTAATCTGCATTGGCATCTATAGTCCTTTGACACTGGGAATGCTTTGCTCCATGTTCTTCTTGCTTTCATAATTTGCACTGAGAAGTCAGTTGTAATTCTGATAGGTTTCCCCTTAAATGTAACTTGTATTTTTTCTCTTCTGGCTTTCAGAATTTTGTCTTTGTTTTGGGTGTCTAGTTTTTTAACTATGATATGGCATGGAGAGTTTCTTTTCTGATCTTGTCTGTTTGTAGTTCTATGTGCTTCTTGTATTTGTATTGGTCTTTTTTTTAGTTTAGGGAAATTTTCATTTATTCTGTTAAAGATCTGATCAATACCATTATCTTGAGATTCTTCTCCTTCCTCTCTTCCTATGATCTTAAGGTTTGTTCTTTTCATAGTTTCCCACAATACGTGGTTTTTCCACTTTTGTGTATATTTTAATTTTTCATAATCTTTACTTGAGGTTTTAAGTTGTTCTGTGTTATCTTCCAGGTCTGATAGTCTTTGTTCTGCTTCCTCCATTCTATTTCTGAGGCTTTTTCCATTCCTTTCCTTTTAATTGGATGAGTGTTTGATTTCCTTTTTCATTTCATCTTGTGATTTCTTTAGTATTTCCACTTCCTTTTGGAGCTTCTCAAGCTCTTCCTGTAGCTCTTTGCTTCACTGGTTGGTTTCCTTATCTTTTTCAATGTGGGATCTTTCAGTGTTTCCACTTCCTTCCAGAGTTTGTTATTCTCTCTCTCTAGTTCATTCTTGAGTTTTTCACTCTCTCTCTTTAGTTCTCTGACTTTCACTTTATATTCTTTTGTTTCTTTGAATATGTCCACAATTGTTCTTCTAAGATGTGTCCTGGACCATCTCCAGGGCTATCCCAATGTAGGAATCCACAGGGTTGGTAGAGCTTGGTGGGGAATTATCCTGCACCTTTCCCATGTTGTCCCTGGCATGTGGGTTTCTAGTTGCCTGTATTCCAATGTGAATTCCAAATGCCTCTTCACTGTGTTGAATGCTTGCTTTCCTTGCCTCCTTCAGATGCCTTCCTTTTATTTTTTTCATTTGTTTGTTTGTTTGATTGATTGATTGATTTGTTTTTGTTTTTTTTCCTTGCTTATGGAGTGTTGACTTGTCTAAGTTTTAGGCTTTCTATTGGAATTCTAACTCCCCCCTTTCTGTTCTGAAAGTTCTCCAAAGAATCCACTTGGACACTGCCTCAGCAATTCCAGTTGGCAGGGGGAGGGGCAGGGGGTTATGCCTATTTAGCCCTCTGTGCTTCAGGTGATCCTGGGAAATTCCCGATCTAAACTTTGTGCACTCAACTCTCACAGTGGCAACGGGACCACCTTTTATACCAGCGAGCAGGACGACTCTGCCCCCACAGCCACACAAGTCCATTGATCAAACCAATGAGAGAATTATCCAACGGGACACATAGGATGGCTGAATCTGCCTGGCTGAAGTGCCCAGCTCCTACCTATGCTTCAGGTGGTCCTGGGAAATCCCAGATTTAAACTCTGTGCACTCCATCTTTTTATTTTCCTAAGGGATTTACTTTATAACAACATAGCTGCTTTCAAATAAAAATAAATATAATAATAATGCTGCCCAGCCTGCCTTTTAACTAGGGATTTAGTGTTAGCATCCACAAATGAGGGATACCATTCGTCAATTCTTTTTCTGGGATTGTGTTACTTCATTTAGCATAATGGCAATGAGTTCCATCCATTTACCTGCAAAGTTCATGATGTCATCTTTCTTTACTGCTGCATAGAACTCCATTGTGTAGATGTACCACATTTTCTCTATCCAATCATCGGGTCATGTGGGTTGCTTACAGCTCTTCGTTAATGTGAGGAGAGCTGCAATAAACATAGATGTGCATGTATCTTTGGGGTAGGATGAGTCTTCTGGGTATGTACTCAGGTGTGGTATTACTGGGTCAGGTGGTATGCTCATTTTGAATCTTTTAAGGGTTCTCAACTCTGCTTTGTATAGTGGTTGTATGAGTTTACAGTCCCACCAGCAGTGCATGAATACAAAACAGATATCAAAAGTAACACTTGCATAATAGACAGAGACCAAAAATTATGTTTTAGTATCCAAAGGTAACCCATTACTTCTCTATGACCATTTAATCTGAATCTACAACTGGAAATCCAATACAAGGCAGGAATGGACTGAAAACCAACCACAACCCTGCATAGTTATAATCCCATTAGTACATTAGTAAACTGGCTTTAGTGTTCATACCATTCCACTCCAGAAGCATTTAACCACTTCAATCCAGTACAAGTATCTTATTTTCTAGTAAACTTTGCAATATTTATACACATCCTTACAAATGCTGCAGTCCTCCAAAACACATCATCACAAAATAAAATCCTAAAGTGACCCTACAAGTCCCTGGACAGGCTCCTGCCAACTAAATCTTTCCAGATATTCAGAAATGCTCCACATAGGCCCATAAAAAAGCCTGTCTATCTGTAACAAAGATGTTCCACCTTGTGATCAAATATCCCACGCACAAAACGCTAAGGCCTTGAATTCTATTTTATCTAATATTAAGATAGTGACTCCTCCTTATTTCTTAGTTCCATTGACTTGTATTACTTTTTTTTACCCTCCTTTCACCTTGGAAAATGATCTATCTCTAAAGGAGAGGTAAGTTTCTTGCAGTCAAGAATAAAATAAAAGATGGATATATTAGTCACTTTTCTGTTGCTGTTATAAAACCACCATGACCAAGGGAACTTATAAAAGGAAGAGTGTATTTGAGCTTACGATTGTCCATTCAGGGAGGCATGGTGGGAGGAGCTGGCGCAGAAAGCTGACATTCACATCTTCCACAATATCTATTCTATTTTTTTTTCTTTTTTATCTTTTTTTGAAGTTTTTTGCATTTCATACATCACATCTCAGTTCAATCCAGACTCATTTCCCCCTCCATGACCCCTTCCCCTCCCAAGTTCATGCAGTCTGCCATACATGTCCTGTATCCCCTTCTGAGACTTTTCAAAGTTTTTCAAAGCAGAAGATTATTTCTTTCTGGGGAAGAACTCTACTAAATCAGTCAGTTCCCTGCCCCAGTTCTTTTGTTGTTGTTCCCCTACAAACTGTATTGTTTCACCATATGCATTTATGTATGTCACACATGTACTAAAATCATGTCATCTGAACATAAACTACATGTTATTAAGAGTTGCTCTCATCCTTTTCAAGTTATTTGTGGACTGTTGTATTTCTTTTTTTCATTTCAACTTGAATTTTCTTCAATGTTTTTGTATCTTTTGTAATTTCATTCCACAAGTTATTGTTGTTGTCCCCCTTTGTATTTATCTTTGTCTAATTTTAGGTATTTGACTTCCTTGTTTACAAACTCCTTAAATTCCATCAAGTCTGTAATTTCTCTCATCATACTTATAATTGTTCTTTCTTTTTTTTTAATTTTTTTTTATTTTTAAGGGATTCTACAATACAATGACACAGTTGTTTGCAGAAAACACTGATGTTACTCAGTATGTTATATAATTAAGTAATTGGTGCATTTTGCAAGTATTTTTTTTCCAAATTTTGAACAACCCAAGGTTCACATAGTACAGTTGGAGAAGCTTGTATGCACAGGCGTGTTGATCAATCAGGTGTCCAGACTATATTCCTGTAATCTCATGATTCACCCCTATCTCTCCACAGCCCTTACAATCTACCATGCCTCCTCTTCCGCAGTTTGTTCCCTGGGCTTTGGGAAAGGGGCACAAGTGGGTGAGAAGAAAACAGTCTAATTTCTTTGGAGTTGTCATTTTGGACTCCAGTCTGTTCAGTTTGTTTCCCTTCACGGATTGACAGCTTTCCCAGTGATACCCTTTTCAGTCATACTGACAAATCTCAAGCTATTGGATGTACAGGCATTTAAGAAGTACCACTAATTGTGTCAAGCTAAGCTGTGAGCATAGACACAGATGCTTGGATGGTATGCTAATCCGCAAACTGTGGTTTCTCTATAAAGGGTGACAAGTTCTTATTGTTGCTTATAACATCGCCTAACCACTAGAGGACATAAGCTTGTGGCATCCGNTTAGTCATACTAACAAAGCACAAGCAATTGGATGTACAGGTATTTAAGCAGTACTAATTATTATGTCAAACTAAGCTGTGAGCATAGACACAGATGCTTGGATGGTATGCTAATCCGCAAACTATGGTTTCTCTATAAAGGGTGACCAGTTCTTATTGTGGCTTATAACATCTCCTAACCACTAGAGGACATAAGCTTGTGGCATCCACTGTGAGTTATTCCTCCAAGGACAGAGTTAATAGCCAATTAGATTTGGGATATATATAGACGCTTGGCTGCCACTGTTGCACAGTATCTCCAGGCTGTTGAGGTGTAGCTGATATTGACGGAGGAGTCTTGCTTGTTTCAGGGAGACCAATATTTTGCTGCATTGCTTTAGTGGCCTTTGGTAACACTCTCTGGCATTTCAGAAGCCAGTTGTACGCTAGCAAGTGACGTCTCATAACATTTTTTCATGTTTACACCAGGTCTTCGACAACAGGGACTTACTGCCTTTCTCCTTGCATATATCCCACTTATAGGCAAAAGGCCTTTATAATTTTGGGGGGGCAGGTTTGAATCCCTTAGCCAACATCTCCTAGGCAAAATAATTCATTGCTGATGTCAGAGCTTTCCTGTAGTAATATATTTTGCTTAATTACACAGCTTATAAACACTTTACTATTGAATTTGTCTCTAGATAGAGAATTCTCCTTTCACAGTTCCTATGCCTATCAGTCAATTAAAAAGGGGTAGTTATACCTGTTTTATAGGAAATTACCATTGTAACAATTAGCTCTAATTTACAGTTAGGGAGTGGTTTCATTACCATCATGTTTTTCCTTTTTCTATAAAGGGGAGAGGCAGGAAGGTTTCTCAATATCTGGAAGGTAAACTTCATTAGGGCCCATTATAAACAGTTAACCCCAATATTATTCAGAGAGATGCTCAGTGTCTGTGACTCAGACAATCTGAGGTTCCACTTTCTTTAATGTTCAGATTGGTCAGCCTTTCTGCTAGCATTTCCCAGTCCATCCTGCACAGCGAAAAGTTGTATGTTTTCAGGCATTTAGATTGGTGATTTTTACCTGTGGGAACATAAAATTCTCCTCCCATTGTTAGTTTCAAGATCTCAAAAGTTGCAAATTTATCAATAGGATTGGAACACAGAGTTTTCCATTTGTATCCCAGAAAGGATACTACCCCACCTCCCACCTCCCTCTTTTTTTATTTTATTTTATTTTATTTTTTTTAGGTTTTTACATTTTGACCTATAGATGCCTAAGTTGTATTACACATACCCATAAACAGGAGCCAAGGCATAAGCTTTCATTAAATTTACCCAAACTGTTTCTCATTGACTGTATGCTACTTATTTGGGAAGGAAATTTAAGCTTAGTTCCTTTAAATTGTCCTACGAGTAAAAGAAAGTGTTATAATGTGATGTNTAGCATCCACATATGAGGGATACCATTCGTCGTTTGTTTTTCTGTGATTGTGTTACTTCACTTAATATAATATCCTCCAGCTCCATCCATTTACCTGCAAAGTTCATGATATCATCCTTCTTTATTGCTGCATAGAACTCCATTGTGTACATGTACCACATTTTTTCTATCCACTCAGCAGTTGAGGGGCATTTGGGTTGGTTCCAGCTTTTTGCTATTGTGAACAGCAGTTGCTCCATTTTTTGTCAATTTCAAAAAGCCATTATCCAGTGTCGCCATGAAACAAAGATTATAATAGATTCTAGGTAGCAAAGCTTCAGAAACCAATGCTAAGTCAAAGAAAATAGAAAGCAGGGTATTGCACTAAATTTCTGGATCTAGTACACTATAAAGAGTGAAACCTAGGGAAAGTTATCTACTGTTCATAGAAGGAATAAAAGACCTGCAAAAGCTGATTTTTGGTTGTATAATATTTTACACTGTATGGATCTACAGCATCTTCTAATTGAAGAAGACAGGCACTGTTATGTATCTCTGCCCTATGTCCTAGCTCCCTCCCTCCCCACGCCCATCAACCTACTACTGTATACCAAATATTGTGGATATGAGCCCAAGTCATCCCAGACAACCCAGTGAACAAAGTTAGTGTAACGCACTGGTGTGAAGTGTGAGATACAAAAGTTCCTTCAATCTTATCAAAGTTTTGCTGTAGAAGAAAATTAGCAGCCAAATTCTCATTCTTCTCATGAGCAAAATATGCTTGTATCACAAGTCCTTCAGGAAATCCTAAAGCCTTTAACCGTTCTATAGCTTCTTTCTTGTTACTTGAATGTAGTTCATGTGCCCACTTCCAGCTTCTGCAATTCCTCCGCTGCTTCTTCCTCCTCATCCTCCTCCTCCTCCTCTACCTCCTCCTCCTCCTCCTCCTCCTCCTCTACCTCCTCCTCCTTCCTGACCACCAGCTTCCTGGACTGGTTCATTTAGCATCTGAATAAAAGGCATTGGCTAATGTGCTGCAGTAACTGAGGATTCTCCGACCTATCTGTTGTAGCAGTGCTGGAAGCAGGGAAGGATTCTGTTGGATAATTTGTCTCATCAGTTGAAACTGAAGCTGATTCCACAAAAATTCAAGGGGATGCCCTCCAAACTTGTTGTTGTTGTTGCTGTTGTAGTTGCTGCAGCTGCAGCTGCAGCTGCAGCTAAATATATAGAACTTTTAAAAAACTGGCTTATTTTGAAAAAAATTCTGGTTTAACTAAAATATATATACATACCACTATCTTCCAAGTAAGGCAATATTCAGAGACTAATGTAAGGTTAAAAAAAAAAAATCAGAGCAAAATAGAGATGGGCGATTGACCCCATACATTTGTTCTGATCAGATGGCTTAAAGAAATTTCTGGAATATTTACATTTGAAAAATTCCATATTAGTGAACACTATGTTAATAATAAGCATGATGGAAAATACTTAAGTTATTAATGAGAGAGAGAGAGAGAGAGAGAGAGAGAGAGAGAGAGAGAGAATAGCTTCTTCCACTTCCAGATACTGGCATCTCTCTAGAAGCCCAAAGTCCTCTTCCTTCAAGGAAAGAAGGAATGGAGGTGGTGATGCTTTCTGCCATGGTTTCTTAATGTGGCCATTTATTTCATAATAATAAGTATAAAATGATCTCAACCAAACACAGCCAGGAGACATTCTAACAATGGAATCAACGTGTCTCCAGCCTGAGATTTCTCAACCAGAACATCTTGATCAGATGTGATTCAATTTCCAGAACTCTCCAGAGAATCATTACTCAGGTACTTGGGGAGATCCAGGACAGCACTGACTAATTACTGCTATGAAAGGAACCTCCCCAACTCCTCACCATAACCCATAACCCAGGGCTTCACATGTACTAGTCAAGTGCTGTACCACTGAGCTACAGCCCCAGCCCAGAAATGTTAATAACTTTAACCAAGCATGAATATGCATTATTTTTCCATAGCTATCAATACTGTAATCTACATATTCAGTCAACATTTATTGAATTTGACTTACCAAAGGTTGGTGGTGTTAGATAGTGGGACAATGTACAGAATGGGATACACATAGCTGACAGCAAGCAGTTCCCTTGCTATGCACCAGTGGTTCACAGATCTGCCTACTTTCATCCTCCTTGGGTGGCAGTCCTGTCTAAGCCCCAGTCATGTTAGCATCAGACCTCAACAGGAAAGCGTTGAGGCTCTAGCCAGTTCACCTCCTGTCAGTTAATGCTAACCTCCACTGGGCGTCTGCTGGGCCTTTCCTAGGTGCTCTCTTATGGCCACTTATAGAATCTGCAGCCTGGACAGGGCACCAGAATTGTTCAATATTTCGAGTATCACAAGGAAAGTCAAATGATAACTCCCCCACTCCCCGCCACAACAGGTCCACATTTCTCTTGTCCCTGTCTCTTTTTTAAATCCCTTTTCTTCATGAACTCCTGCACTGTCATTCAGATTTCAGCCTAAATGTCACCTCCCACTTCTCAGTCTGGATGACTTTTAGTACAGTGTCACAGTTGTGTTACTTTGTGTACTGAGCCATCTATTTAGTTGTTCATGGCCTAGATATCCAACTAGGCTGTAAACTCCACATGGGCAGTAGAAAATACAATTCTGGCACACATTTGTAATCCCAGCGCTTAGGTGTAAGAGTGCTGGAGTTGGAAAGATCTTGAGCTCTGGGCTAGCCTGGGCTACAAAGCAAGAACTCATCTTTAAAAAGAATCAGAATTTGGTGGTGTTATTACAAGTTCTCACCATGTAGTCCAGGCAGACATCAAACTTGAGGTTCTGCCTCCTGAGTGCTGGAATTACAGGTACTATGGTGGTTTGAATGAGAACGCTCTGCACAGGCTAAGTATTTGGACGTTTTGTCCCCCATCTTGTGGCGCTGTTTTGGGAGGTTTCAGGAGGTGTGGCCTTGCTGCAGGAAGTGCACCACTTGGCTTTGAGAGTTAAGTCTTGCTGGATTTCCTGTCCCTTTCTGCTTCCTGTGCCTGCTTCAGATGAGTGCTCTGCTTGCTACTCCGGCCAGCTCCTGGCACCATGCTGCCCCACCATGACAGACTCTAATCCCTGTGGAACCCCGGAACTGTAAGTTCAAATAAACTCTTCTTTCTATAAATTCTCTTGGTCATGGTGGGGTTTTTGTTGTTGTTGTTGTTGTTATTGTTGTTGTTGTTGTTTTTTGTCTTTTCGAGACAGGGTCTCCCTGTAGCCCCAGCTGTCCTGGAACTCGCTTTGTAGACCAGGCTGGCCTTGAACCCACAAAGATCCGCCTGCCTCTGCCTCCCAAGTGCTAGGATTAAAGGTGTGCGCCACCACGCCCGGCATTGGTCATGGTGTTTTATCACAATAGAAAAGTAGCAGATACGGATACGCACTACATCGAGCTCAAAAGCAGGGTATTTTAGCGAACTAGCGGGTTTCCGTTACAACTTAGTTGGCATTGGCCCTGGCACTGTGTTCCGGCAGTAGCTAAACCTTGACTTATCGTAGCTAATTGGCCTATCTTTTGTTCATCAGGTCAGGAGGGCCAAGGCATAGCCACGTAGACATGTCTGGTTAGCCTGTGCAAAGGCAGTGTCAGATCTGCTGCTGCCACAGGGGCTCAGGAAGCAGCCTGTGAAAGTTAACCAAGGCCCAGCCGGAGGGTGGGGCTCTAGAGAGGGAGGATGGCTCCGCCTCCATTTTATTGTTCTATCAGCCATAAATCCGTTCCCCCTTCCTTTCTGTTCTTTCTTTCTCTTTTTTCAAAATGTTTTAGACAGTTTGTATAAAAACTTCTGTCTATTGTAACCAACAAAATCCTGATCAATTCAAAAATCTTGGCTGTTATGTTCATTGCAATATCCACAGACACCGAGTGTCTGCTGCAGTTGTTAGCTTGTTAGCTGCTGGGGAAACTGTGGAGTGGACGGACAGGGAACAGCTAGAGCCTTAATTTCTACCTACTTTCTTTAAAAAATTGCTCTAGATTTAAGTGCATCCAACATGCAAAGATTGCCCCAGCACTTTTTCCTTTTTTTGAGAAGCCCTGGCTAGCCTGGAATGCAGTATGTAGACCAGGTAGCCTCAAATTCACAGAGACCCACCTATTTCTGCCTCTTGACTTCAGAGATTAAAGGCATACAGCACCTCATCTGGCCTTGCCCAGCATGTTTTATGGCAGGCTTGATACCCAAAGGTATTTCCAACTACTCCCTTACGTCACTTGTTACTTCCCATAACTCCTGAAGATTTCTGCTTTAGTCAGTTAAAACAATTTCTGGCTTTCACCCAGAAATTGTGGTTTTAAGTGGGGGAGGAGGGAGCAGAAAGGGCTGGTTACTCCTCTGGCTGCCTTTTACATTCCTAGACAAGATAATCCCCAGCCCAATAATAACCTTTAACTTTTAAGACAGTATCTCACATAGCCCAGGGTAGTTTCAAACCCACTATGTAGCTGTGAATGACCTTGAACTTGGGGTTCTCCTGTCTCCACCTCCAGAGTGATAGGATTACAGGCATGCCTTATCACATCAGTCTATGTGGTGACAAGGATTGAACCCAGGGCCTGTGCATAGTAGGTAAGCACTCTACCAACTGAGCTATGTCCCCAACCTTCCTTTACATTTCTTTTTTTTTTTTTTTAATGTGTATGAATGTACTGTCTGCATGCAGGTTTGTGTACCCATGTCATACAATGCCCTGGAGGTCAGAAGAGGGTGTCGGATTCCCCTGGAACTGGAGTTAAAGATGGTTCTCAGCTGCCATGTGGGTGCTGGGGATCGAACCCAGGTCCTCTGCAAGAGCAGTTGGCACTCTTAACCGCTAGGTTATCTCTCCAGCCCCCACCTTTACATTTCTTATACTTCAACTAAGTCTTACTTCTCAGACATTTTAAGATACTGTCTGTGTTTTTACCTGGCTCTGCGGATGCCAAAGTTTTATCCTTCCCTTGGGAACAATTCTGCTGAACCAGAGTCATCTGTGGCAACTTTAGCTATCAGTCACTATACGACATCTTTCAAAGCATAACCAGGCTGTGTGGCTCATGATCTGGCTATTAGATTAAAGATACATTTCACCAAAGGGCTGAACTCTTAAAAATGATGAGACATAAATAAACCTGACTAGATAGAGAAGGAAAGTGGAATCCTGTCCTGTGCAGAGAATTCTTGTCCTGGCTCAACAAAAGCATACTGCCCAGGGTGGATTCTGTCACCGTTGAAGAAATACTTTTGAGAAAGGATTGATTTGGCTTTTGGTTTCAAGGGTTCCGTCTGCAGTCACCTGGCTCCATTGTTTCTATGTCTGTGGTAAGGCAAAGTGTCATTGTGGGGAGTAAAACGACTGACCTCATGTAACCAAGAACAGGAGAGGCAGGAAGCAACTGGAGACAGTGGCCTACTTCCAACTGACAGCCTGTGAAGTTAATCCATTATGTATCCATCCTGATGGAACCACAGTACTCATGACCCATCACCTTCCAAAAGCCCCCCCCCACCTTGGACCACTGCTGCATTGAGAACGGGAAGAGGGGGCGTGCTTCAACTCTAAACTGGAACACCCAGACTCCCACATGTCCAAATCTATTTTCAGGGCTTCTGCAACACACATACTCGACTATTGGTTTAGGGCTCCCAAAATGTACTTTGGGGAACTATGCTTATATTCTTGATTGTTGAGAGAAGTGTTGTAGGCAAAAATAATACATCACTTCACTTTCTCCTTAAATTTCACTTTCTTTTCATGGAA
>VZQC01002242.1:3524780-3668578 GCA_009823505.1 Rhizomys pruinosus | reverse complement strand
TTCTGTACATCAAAAGAAACAATCAAGGAAGTGAAGAGAAAACCCATAGAGTGGGAGGAAACCTTCACTGCAGATACATCTGACAAAGCATTGATTTCCAGAATATATAAACTACTCAAAACACAAAGAAGAAAGAAAACAAATGTCCCACTCAAAAGATGGAGCAAAGAGCTAAACAGAGACTTCACAAGTGAGGAATTAGAGATGGCTGAGAAACATCTTAAGAAGTGTTCAACATTGCTAATAATTAAGGAAATGCATATCAAAACCACTTTAAGATATCATCTTATTCCAATAAGACTGGCTAGCATCAAGAAAATAAATGATACCAAGTGCTGGAGAGGTTGTGGGGAAGGGGGAACACTCATCCACTGCTGATGGGAATGTAAACTTGTACAGCCACTATGGAAAGCAATGTGGAGAACCCTTGGAAGACTTGGAATGAACTTGCCACCTGACCCAGCCATACCACTCCTGGGTATGTACCCACAAGACTCATCTTACCGCAGAGACACATGTACAGCCATGTTTATTGCAGCTCTCTTCACAATAGGAAGGAGCTGGAACCAACCCAAGTGCCCCTCAACTGAGGAATGGATAGAGAACATGTGGTACATCTACACAATGGAGTTCTATGCAGCAGTAAAGAAAGATGACATCATGAACTTTGCAGGTAAATGGGTGGAGCTAGAAGATATCGTGCTGAGTGAAGTAACATAGTCCAAGAAAAAGAGACGACAAATGGTATCCCTCATCTGTGGATGCTAGTGCCAATTACCTAATCATATGGAAAACTGAGCAACGTCAATGTGATCTGAAAACAACTGTGCTCTTATATTGTAGAATCCCTTAAGAAAATAAAGAAAAAAATAAAAATAAATAAATAAAAGTTAAATATATATATTGCATATTTTTTATTAATTTGTTAAGAGGGAATCAGGATGCACATGTGGAGGTCAGGGTCTCCTTCCATGTGGGTTCCAAGTATCCAACTTAGATGGTCAGTCTTGGCAGCCAGTGCCTTTCCCACTGAGCCATTTCACCAGAGCTCCCAAGTGAGGTCCAAGGTAGTAGTTAGTAAATACGGCTAATTTCTGTTAACAAAGAGAACTTTCTACATATATTTGTTTTGCCTGCATGTATTTAGGTATGCCATGTACATATAGTGCCCATGGAAGCAGGAAGAGGGTATAGGACCCCAGAACTGGAGTTAGAGCCAGTTGTTAGCTACCATATGAATGCTGGGAACCCAACCCTGGTCCTCTGCAAGAACAGTAACTGCTCTTAAGCACAGAGCCATCATCTTTCCAGCCCTAAGAACTTTCTTGTATATAAACTTTTTCCAATATGCTTAGTTTGCTATTTTCTTAGGAAATCCAATTTACATCTGTAGGATCTCAGATACACAAGCTCCTGTTTCTGTCACATCAAACAAACTTATCCTTTAGCTTTTTAAAACTTCAGTAACTCTCTGCTTACTGTTAGCTTCTCTCTCTCTTCAACATGTCTTTGATCACAATTTTCTATCCACTCTGGAATAATCCAGGGGTAATTAGATCTTCTTACCTGCTGTGCCCAAAAGGAGCCAATTTATCACAAACTGTCAGGGATTCCAATTTTAAATTACCAAGAGCCTAATAAGAGAGGTAAGGAAATCTTCTTTCCAATTAAAGTGATTGATTTCTTAGCAAACGGGTAGCATTACACTTTTTAAATTATGTTCATTCTGATCAAATCTGAAAAAAATTCTTCCTCATTTTACTTTCCTTACAAGGAATCTGCTAGAACAAACATTAATCCCAATGATGAGACCCTGCAATGACCATGGCAGAACTGGCCATCTAATGTATCAATGGGTCTTGTCTATTTCTACAGTCTTAGTGGTGGCTATTCAGCTCTAAGAGGAAGAAAAATCGCTGCTTCACACAGCTCAACCAAGAGCATCCCAAACCTTCCAGCATCAGTTGATACACACTGATGACAAGACATTGGGTAGTGAAGGCTGGGGACAGAATCCAATTGTAGTTCTTGTGTGAAGAACAGATCTGCAGTATTACAGACAAAGCAGTGTGTGGAGTGAGCATTTGGAACATGGAAATGTTTTTTCTCACTGGGATGTCATTAGAACATGTGCCATAAAAAAGTTTAAAGGAGTATGGTGATGCACGCCTTTGATCCCAGCACTCAGGAGGCACAGGCAGGAGGATCTCTGTGAGTTGTAGGCTGGTGTGGTCTATATAGTGAGTTCCAGGACAGCTAGGGTTACAGGAAACCCTGTCTCAAAAAAAGAACAAAAAAAGTTTAAGGAGAAAAATAAACTTCAGAATCAGTTTGGAGAAGAAGCCATTTAGAGGACCCCAAAGAATATGAGGCAGCCCCTCACACAGCCTCATAAGGCCCCAAGGACTGGCCAGACAGCCTTGCTACTAACGGTCAGCGACAGGTGAGCAGGTCCTTGCCCTGCAGCCTGGCCAGCCGCCCCATCCTTCACACCCCTCCCACCGCTCTCCACATGGTCAGCACACTAGGATGCATCTGCTTATCTCTTGTAACAAAGATCACATTTTATGCTGATTTTCTTTTTCTTTATTTTTTATGCTGATTATTTTCTAAGAATTTGTACTCCAGAATCTACAGTGGCCAGGCAAGTGGCTACTTCCAAAAGCCTTCAAATTGGTACAGACCATTCTAGGAACCTCTTGAGATCTGACACATCCCCCATTCAATCATAAACTCTGGTAGAAAATGAAATCATATTGTACACTAAGGTTTTAAAATTTTATAAAATCTATGTATTGAGATTATATTCTGCCTTTGCTACTCTAAACTGTTACAATCCTCAGAAAGCATACATTAAATCTCCTAAGTGCAAGGCCAACCTGCACCCAGCTCAGCACCACAGAGAAGAGCCGTTCTGCTGAGATAGCAGGTCACTTGGTGACAACAAAGGAGAAAAAGAAACTTTAACAGAGACGTGAAGTGAGGAGATTGGCAGATGTCTTGAAGGATTGTCTGCTGAGTGCGGCAGGAACTCTAAGCCTAGCATGGCATGGGAAATATATACCACATCCCAGGAGCCAGCAGTGCAGGAGGCAGGCAGGAAACAATGGCACACAGGAGGAAGCTCTCTGACTACCAGACTTGAAAAGCCTGAAATCATTCACACAACACAAAGAGCACAAAGAAAATCAGAACAAATGACCACGATGGGAGGGGTGGATGGAGCAGAGATGAGGCTGCTAAAATAATCCAAGAACTGCCACTGCCGAGCTGGTCATGACAAGGAGACTAGAATAGAAGCAGGGACAGGGCGTGCAAGCTTGTAGGAGGGGAGGCCGACTCAGCACCACCACTGCACATTGACCCTTCATTGGATTCCATGGGGATTATTCTGCTGATTCTTCACAGCCTGCATCAAGCCCTTGTTTGGAACACGAACATCCTGCAATGTGCAGGGAGCTGCTTCAGTCCTTTCACACACAGTTCTAGGCGGCTGCAACCTCGCCAGGAGACCCAACTAATCAGTGCTCAGAAATCAGTGAAAGAAATGTGTCCTTGTTGTGTGATTGAGTGAAACGGAAACTTGAAACTGCTCTCCTTTTTCTGGTCTATCAAGGACAGAGTTCATGAAACTACACGGTGAGCTCTGCTGGCAGAAGCTCTGCTAATTGTGTCTGTTCTGAAAGTAAACGCCAAGCAACCACACCGGGTAAAATCTGTAGAACACAGTTGCAAGAACTAAGTCTTACACCTCTGTTTGGATAAAATTACCCTTATCACTGGATATTTTTAGACACTTGTCTTCCCATCAGAACATTTAAAAGAAACAGTTATCTAAAAAGCAAGCAGAAGAATTCATCCACAATGGTTTAGATTTTTTTCTTTAAGACTTTAATGTTCTTCACATATCCAACAGAAGATCCTAACAGATGAACAGGGAAAAGACTTTAGCAAAGATCTGGAACATACAGTATTGAAACTCTATAAAAGCAATCATATGAACACAGTTCAAGGAATTTAACACATTTTTTTGTGTGTGTAACAACATAACTGAAAAACAAAGACCCAAGCAACCATTTCTTCTACTTGTGGGAAGGAGGGTGGGAGAGGATAAGGGGGGTGGTGGGGGGAGCTGTTGTTAACAGAGTGCTGTCATATACAAGGTCACAGATTTAACAAACTCTAAAAGCCTTTACAGCAGTGTTTCATTAGAAATAGAAATACATAGATTAAAAAAGTATGGTGTTAAAAACAGACCTACTATATAAACATTCATATAGTAGTTTATAAGAATAACAGTATATACTAAAGTCTCCTTAAGCTGTGCACTTAAGCAAAATATATTAACACAGGAGAGCTCTGATATCAGCAATGGATTATTCTACCAAGGAGATGTTGGCCAGGGGAACCAAGCCCCCCCCAAAAGGTAAAGGCTTCTTGCCTATCAACTGGGATACCTGAAAGAAGAGAGGCAATAAGGCCCTGCTGTCAAAGACCCGAGGTAAGCATGGGAAAGATGTATTGAGACTGCCCTTGCAAGTGTACAGTTGGTCTCTGGAATACCAGAGAGTGTTACCAAAGGCCACTAAACCAATAAAGCAAANAAAAAAAAAAAAAAAAAAAAAAAAAAAAAACCCTCTAAGGGCTGGGGAGATAGCTCAGGTGGCCAGATGTCTGCTGTGCAACTGTGAAGATCTGAGTTCAGAACCCTAGATTTCAAGAAGAGGCACACTTCGTGGTACACCTCTGTAACCCCAACTCAGGGCTGAGGGCAGCTGCAGAGGAACAGTACACACAGACAGGCACAGAACTTCAGGGGAAGCTGGTGGCAACACACTGCTTTAGTCCAAAGCTGCTGTCCAAAGAATGTACCTACCCCTTACCACAGGGATTTAGCTAGTCGTGGCTAAAACCTAGAATTCTAAGTTAGATTTTCATCATTGTTTTTCTATTCCATGTAGCCCATGAAATACTCAAAGCGAGTTCAAATTCCATCAGGCAGATACGTCTATTACAATAGACTAAACCTCAAAGAATCACAATCACTAAGAATAGAATTTTGGCTTAGAACTGAATAAAGATTTATATGCATCTGTCAATTAGATTAGATGTATAAACAGATATACATGCATACCACATCATCTGTGACCTGTGCCCACCTTGAGGAAAGGGGAGATTAAATGTTATTACCATCAATGATGCTTCTAAGTCCCACTACCACCTAGGGGCTGCTCATCTACCATTCTGCCAAGAAGCTGCTGTGGTGGGTTAGAGTGGACACGAGTGCATGTCCCAACCTCTAGAAGTCGTGACTCTGACCTATTTGGAAAAATGATCTCTGCAAACAAAATCCTGAGACAAGATCATCATGTATGTGTCAACCCACGCCTATAATCCTAATCCTTGGGAGTCGAAGACAAGAGGATCACAAGTTCAAGGCCACTCTGAGCCACATAGAAAGATCAAGGCCAGCCTGGTCTACAGAGTGAGTTCCAGGACAGCTGGGGCTACAGGGAGACCCTGTCTCGAAAAGACCAAAAAAGATTAAAATAAAATAAAATAAAAGGCATAAGACATCATTAACAAATCTATAGGTTTTTAAACATTATCTAGGGCTGTGGCTGGTGCTCAGTTGATACAATGTTTACTTAACATGCACAAAGCCCTGGGTTCGACCCAAAGCACTACATAATACCAGGAGTGGTAGTGCAAGCTTATAATCCCAGCACTCAGGAGGGAGAGGCAGGAGAATTGGGTTCAAGGTCATCTTCAGCTTATTTATCAATATAAGGCTGGACTAAATGAGACCCTGTCTCAGAAATAGGCAAATAAACAAATAAATAAATACCTAGATGCAAGCAGGAGACAAAACAAAAACCTCCCCCAAAACATCACAGTTTACCCAGGGAGTAGACTAGTGCATACGGAGCAGTGGGTTAGAGACTCAATCCCCCCTACCTGAATAATATGAATCACAATGTTTCTATTTCACACTATCCTGATAGTTCAGTGGTACAATACATACAGCTTTCCACATACAACAACCACACAGCACAAGAGGACAGCTCTTTCTCTGCAAGGCTGCAGACAAGTAGTAATTTGGGCCTACTGGTGGATGAAGACTTGAAAATAATGAGCAGCAGTTTTGAGAGGGCTTATCACCTGTACTTGTTCCAAGCTGTGTGACCTTGAGCAAATTATTGAACTTCTCTGCAGTGTCTCACCTTCTTCATCTCAATAGTCAGTACACTAATGGAATTAACTTGGAAAGTGGCTGGCTGAGCTAGGCGAGGTAGCCGGCCCACTGCCGTGAGCTGGAGCCCAGCCAGGACAGCCAGAGATAAGTAGCAAGGCCCTGTCTCAAAGGCTAGGGTAGGAAGAAAAGGAGAGAGAGAAAGAAGGAAAGAAGGAGGGAGGAAAACAAAGAACCAAACAAATTTATTTGTAGTTCGTCCCCCCGAATTTACCTATCCTGTCATGAAAGCAAAAGACCCCTCAGAACAAGCATGTCATAAAAGCAGAAACTGAGTCCTAGGGAAACGGCTCTGAAGCTAAGAACACTTACTGTTCTTGAAAAGGACCCAGCTTCAGTGCCCAGCACCCACATGGCAGCTCACAACCATCTATAATTCCAGTCACAGGGGAGCCAACACCTTCTCCTGGCATCAGGAACATATATGGTACACACATATACAAACAGGCAAGACACTCATATACATAAAATAGTTTTTTTAAAAAAGCTAAGGGCTAGAGAGATGGCTCAGCAGTTAAGAGCACTGGCTGCTCTTGCAGAAGATCCAGGTTTGGTTCCAAGTACCCACATGGTGGCTCACAACTATAATACCAGTTCTGGAGGATCTGACACTCTTCTGACCTCATGGGCATGTGTAAAACCACATTCTCCACAATATGAGGACCCAGAGGACATGCCATTCACTGAATTTATAAGATGGAAAGTACTGAGAGAGACACCAGAACATTTGAAGAGCTTTGTTTTTGCTCTATTTCTTATGCCAGATCTTACAGTTAGAGAAGTTGTGGCTCGCTTGTATAAATTAAATGTATACGTAATAGGTTTAACAGGACCTCAAGGTAGGCGTCAAGTGGCAGCACTGAATAGCCAAAAGCCAGATGAGTGTAGTTATCGTAGTTATCATAATGGGCAGCAAAGGCGAAACAATGCTTATAATGGCATGACCAGAAATATCTTTGAACTGGCTAATTAATCATGGTGTTCCCAGGAACCACATACATAAGAGCCTACTAAGGTTTTATTTGATCTTTATAAGCAGAAAAGCTCTAGAAACAATGTCAGGAAGTCAACATTATATTTCAGCAGTAGTGCATAAATCCCGTCCAGTTAACCAGTTTTCCAGACTTGAGACAGTTTCACAGACACAGAACCCCTTGAATGAAGGGGTGCCCGGGTTGGTTTCCAATGAAGAAGGACTTGTCACAATACCAAAGTTTATGCTGTTTGCCTTCTCCTGTCCTTCCCAAGAGGAAACTGAGGCCTTTTACTAGTGTAACTGTACACTGGGGGCAAAGAACTAATCGGACTTTTCGAGGCCTATTGGATACTGTTCTGAGTTGACACTGATCCCAGGCGACCCTAAAAAGCATTGTGGCACTCCGGTTTAAAGTAGGGGTCTATGGAGGTCAGGTGATAATGGAGTTTTGGATGTTGATATTGTTTGTTCCCTTTTGAATGTGCAAGTGAGATAAGTGTTAAGTGTTGTCATATTTACATTATTAGACACTGAAGGACTAAGTGCTCCTCAAGGACATTACCACCTACTCTAAGATTATAATGCTTTGCATTTGCACATGAGATACTATAACATGTTAGGTAGAATTATGACTTGCCATTGTTTGCAATTGAAATTTAAGTCATAACATAAGAGAGAGATATTTTATTGGTGTAAGTTGACAAGGGGGACTTGTGATGGTTAATCCTGGGTGTCAAACTTGACTGGACTAAGAATAAATAAGAGGAAAAAGGGGAATCTTCGGATTTGGACCACCTCAACCCGGATGGCCACCCAAATGTGGGCATTACCTTCTGCTTGCAGGCAATATAAAAGGCCAAGCCAGAGGAGCTGGTCACTTTTTTCCTGCTGCTTGCCTTGTCTTACAGGTGAGTTTGTCTTGCTGCTGTGATCAACACCTTCGGATACCAGCCATTGTACTGAGACCGGCAAATCTCCTGGAATCCACTGGGCCTTCAGCACCAGATTGGGACTACTGAGACATCCAGCCCTTCGGACTGAGCAGTTCCTGGGATTCTCAGCCTCTCTCCAGGTCGGTGCGGCTACTGTTGGACTCTTGTCGCATGAGCAAAATAAATAAATTTGTATATAGCTGTATATTTCATCCTGTTTCTTCTGTTTCTTTAGAGAACCCTGACCAATACACCTCTGTACGCCCTGCACTCACATTCACAACCTCTTCCCCAACACATTTATATAGTTTTAAAAAAATTTAAAATTTTTTTTTTAAGCCAGGCATGGTAGCAACACGCCTTTAATCCCAGCACTCCTAGAGGCAGAGGGCCAGGTGGATTTCTGTGCAGTTCAACGCCAGCTCTGATCTACATAGTGAGTTCCAGGCCAGTGAGGCTTGGCTACAGGAGGACCCTGTCTCAAAAGACCAAAATAATAATAATAATTATTATTATTCAAATTAAAATTTGTAGTAGCCCACAGCACTGTCAGCTCTTAGGAGGCAGAGGCAGGTAGATTTCTGTGTGAGTTTGAGGGGCCAGCCTCGTTCCATAGTGAGTCAGGCTAGCCACGCGTTACAACGACGAGAACTTGTTTCAGACGATTAGAAGAGACTGGAATGTCCGGCTAATGTGGCTTATAGACAAGAAATGTTTCCAAAAAACAAAACAAAACAATGAAAAATTTGGAAAAAACAAAAAAAAAACAAAAAACAAAAAAAAAACCCTCAAGGCCGGGGAGATAGCTCAGGTGGCCAGATGTCTGCTGTGCAACTGTGAAGATCTGAGTTCAGAACCCTAGATTTCAAGAAGAGGCACACTTCGTGGTACACCTCTGTAACCCCAACTCAGGGCTGAGGGCAGCTGCAGAGGAACAGTACACACAGACAGGCACAGAACTTCAGGGGAAGCTGGTGGCAACACACTGCTTTAGTCCAAAGCTGCTGTCCAAAGAATGTACCTACCCCTTACCACAGGGATTTAGCTAGTCGTGGCTAAAACCTAGAATTCTAAGTTAGATTTTCATCATTGTTTTTCTATTCCATGTAGCCCATGAAATACTCAAAGCGAGTTCAAATTCCATCAGGCAGATACGTCTATTACAATAGACTAAACCTCAAAGAATCACAATCACTAAGAATAGAATTTTGGCTTAGAACTGAATAAAGAGTTAAGCATATGTCACATTGATTTCCCAGATGCATATCAAAGACGATTATACCTGGCATACCCCCCACACCTAGTCTGCTGACCCTGCTGCCCATCGTTGCTGGAAAGGGGAGATGAAAATGTTATTTACCAATCCAATGATGGCTTCTAAGTACAATACCACATAGGGGATGTCATCTTACCATTCTGCAAAGAAGATGCTAATCGGTGGGTTCGAGTGGACAAGAGTGCATCGTCCCAAACCTTCTAGAAGTCGTGCCTCCTGAAAACTATTGGAAAAATGACTCTGCCAAACCAAATCCTGAGACAAGCTCCTCAGTATGTGTCACCCCCACCGCCTATAATCCTACTCCTTGGGACGTCGGAACGACAGAGGATCACAGTTCAAGGCCACTCTCTGAGCCACCTAGACAGATAAGGCCAGCTGGGATACACAGCNGTCCTTGGGGACAAAGACTCCAAATCCTGGAATCCCTGTGGTGGAGTACACACAGGAGGGAAGAACTCCCCTACCTCCACCCAGTTCATGGGGCTCATTCACACTCGACTGTATACCTGTGCCCTAGGAAAAGGGAGGCTTCCAGGTGTATAGTTTTTAATTCACAAGAGGCAAAATTCGAGATAAAATCCATTGACTTACATGTAGAATCCTTGAGAATTATCAATAATGTCATAAATCATTTGGGATTTGATGGAGCTCAGCTTCTCCATGGCCGCCGCCCCACCATTGTTCTTAATCCACTCCAGGACCATCCCCATGACGTAGATGCTGGAACAGAGATAAACAATAACAACAACAACCAATGAGCTCATCTTTACAAAAACAGAAAGATGCAAAAGCCAGCTATTGTTTAAGTTGCACCAACAGGCATTTAAATGAAAGATTACATGGAAGAGAGAAGAGAGTGCCACGGGACAAGAACAAGAACAACCCAGTTCTAGCCCACAGGGCATTCTAAAGAGGCTCCACAGGGCACCTGAGTGATGCCAGCCACATCAGTGCCACTAAGCCCCCTGGGAACACTGCATGACACCAGGACCACACTTCCCTATCTCCACAAGGCTTGTTGGACCCTCTCCTGACTCCCACCAGACTTAACCCTTCATCTCCTAAAACCCCGGAGTACCTTGTTCATACAACCCATACGGTGGGGGGTTTTTTGTTTGTTTCTGCTTTTTTTTTATTTTACCATTTACACATTATTTTAAACTTCCATGTGGCTACGCTTTGGACTCCATTCCTGGAAGGCTGGCAATTCATATTGCCTCCCACCTGACAGAGATAGTGTGACACAGTGATTGATATCATGGGCCCTATCAGTCTAGACACACCAGGAAGGACTAGTCATCATGAGAAGGTAAGCCTTGGCTTTACCACTGGGATGAGGACGCACCCTACCTGTGGTAGACCCCTGGTATTTGACCACTGGGACGAGGACGCACCCTACCCATGGTAGACCCCTGGTATTTGACCACTGGGACGAGGACGCACCCTACCCGTGGTAGACCCCTGGTATTTGACCACTGGGATGAGGATGCACCCTACCTGTGGTAGACCCCTGGTATTTGACCACTGGGATGAGGATGCACCCTACCTGTGGTAGACCCTGGTATTTGACCACTAGGATGAGGACGCACCCTACCTGTGGTAGACTCCTGGTATTTGACCACTGGGATGAAGATGCACCCTACCTGTGGTAGACCCTGGTATTTGACCACTAGGATGAAGACGCACCCTACCTGTGGTAGACCCCTGGTATTTGACCACTGGGATGAGGATGCACCCTACCCGTGGTAGACCCCTGATATTTGACCACTGGGATGAGGATGCACCCTACCTGTGGTAGACCACTGGTATTTGACCACTGGGATGAGGATGTACCCTACCTGTGGTAGACCACTGGTATTTGACCACTGGGATGAGGATGTACCCTACCTGTGGTAGACCCCTGGTATTTGACCTTCCCTGCTCTTCTCAACTCTGCCTCTCAACCCAAAATGCGTATCCAACAGCAAGTCATGCTCCCTTGGTTTCAAGAGCTGGGCATAAGACCAATCAGCAACTCCCTTGGAATTTCCTCAACTGGGAGAAGGGAGAGGCAGAATTGAGTTGGGGCACCCCTACTGAACCTTATTTTTAGGAAGCATCTGTACAAGGCTCCATTAAGAAAAGAAGCAACCTCAAGTGGATCAAAGACCTCAATGTGAAACCCAAAACTTTGAAGGTGATAGAAGAAAATGTTGGCAGCAACCTACAAGACATAGGCATAGGAAAAGACTTTCTAAATCAAACAGCAGCATCACAGGAAATAAGGACAACAGCTGACAAGTGGGACCTCATCAAACTCAAAAGCTTCCAGGCGCACTATGGTGCACACCTTTAATCCTAGCACTTGGAAGGCAGAGATAGCTGGATCTCTGTGAGTTCAAGACCAGCCTTGTCTATAGAGTGAGCTCCAGGACAGCTGGGATTAAAGGGAGACCCTGTCTCAAAAAAAAAAATTTACTTTAATAAATAAAATTTTTTAAATAAAGGGCTAGAGAGATAGCCTAGCAGTTAAGAGCGCTGACTGCTCTTGCAGAGGACCCAGGTTCGATCCCCAGCACCCACATGGCAGCTGAGAACCATCTGTAACTCCAATTCCAGGAGAACTCCAGTTCCAGGGGAATCCGACACCCTCTTCTGACCTCCGCGGCATTGCACGACACAGGTGCACAAACTTGCATGCAGACAGTACATTCATATACATAGAAAATAAATTTTAAAAAAAATTTAAAAAAACAAACAAACAAACTCAAAAGCTTCCATACAGCTGAAGAAACAATCAAGGAAGTGAAGAGAAAACCCACAGAGTGGGAGGAAATCTTCACCAGTGACACATCTGACAGAGCATTAACATCCAGAATATATAAAGTACTCAAAAAACAAAGAAGAAAACAAATGACTCACTCAAAGAATGGAGAAAAGACCTGAACAGAGACCTCACTAGTAAGGAAGTAAAGATGGCTGAGAAACATATTAAAAAGTGTTCAGCATCATTAATAATTAAGGAAATGCAAATTAAAACCACTCTAAGACATCATCTCACTACGATAAGACTGGCTAAGATCAAGAAAACAAAAGACACCAAATGCTGGAGAGGTTGTGAGGAAAAGGGAACAGTCATACACTGCTGGTGGGAATGTAAACTCATACAACCACTATGGAAAGCAGTGTGGAGAACCCTTAAAAGACTCAAAATGAACCTACCAACTGACCCAACCATACCACTCCTGGGTATATACCCACAAGACTCATCCTACCACAGATATTCATGCACAGCTATGTTTATTGCAGCTCTCTTCACAAAAGCAAAGAGCTGGAACCAACGCAAATGCCCCTCAATTGATGAGTGGAAAACAAAAATGTGGTACAACCACACAATGGAGTTCTATGCAGCAGTAAAGAAAGATGACATCATGAACTTTGCAGGTAAATGGATGGAACTCAAACCATTATGCTAAGTGAAGTAACTCGGTCCCCAAAAAAGCAAAGGGGGAATGGTTTCCCTCATTTGTGGATGCTAACACCAAACTTCCCAGTTGAAAGGCAAGCTGAGCAACATTATTGTTATATTTTTTTTATCTAAAAGCAACTGTGCTATTATAATGTGAATCTCTTAACGTGCCCTAGAATTAACTTATCACTTATTTTCAGACATTGTAATTACTGTATATGGGTAGAAGGTATGTATTCATATTTTAGAGTAATATAAAATTAAAGGGAAAAAAACGTGAATTCCTAAACATATTTCAGAATTAACATACAGTTTATTTTCTGAGGTCATAATTCTGGTACATATATGACATTTATATAGACATATCTTGGAGCAATACAAATGTGAGGGAACAACAACAACATAAGGACTGGGTCAAAGAACTGACTGATACAGGTAAATTCTGCGCAAAACAACAAACCTCTGCAGAGAAAAACTTTAAAAAGACTGAGAGAAAGATGCAGGACATGTATGGCAGAATGCGTGAACTGGGGTGGGGTGGGAGGCAGGGACAGGGGAGTATGTCTCGTTCCTGGGGTACAAGGGTCCTAAACCTAATGACCCACCCTCCTAAGACATAGAAAAAAAAAAACGAGAAAGGAGAAGGCCACACAAACACTGGACCAATCCAGCCTCAGGCCAGGACTAATCTGGAAGAGACAAGGAAGAGATTCATCCCTAGAGTCTCCAGAGGAAGCAAAGCCAAGAACATCGTTATCTTGAACTTCAGGCTCCAGAATGGGGAGAATTTCTGCTCTTTAGAGCTACCAAGTTCATGGATGCTTAAGGCAGCCTCAAGAAACTCCTCGAAGATCCATGCATTTTCTATAGATCTCACAGATGTAGCCCAATGGTCAACACATGCTCATACATCCTTTTGTCATGAAAATATTTAACTCTAAGTCAGTTCTGCCTTAGCCAATCTCATTCAGACTATAGGTCAGGGAAGGGGTGATCGGTCCTGAAATGAAGGAGGCAGTAAACTCCTTAGAGGAGGAGGAGGACTGGCAAGATGGCTCAAAGGGAAAAGGGTTTATGGCCTAGATGTGAGGATCTGAGTTCAAATCCCCAGAACCCACAGCAAGTCCAGTGGGGTAGTCCACATCTGTAATTCCAGTGCTGCCAAGTAACAGGGGATGCAGAAATAGCAGAATCCCTGAAACTCCCGGGACAGGCAGCCTAGGAAACAAAGCCAGGAAAAACAAAGAAACCCTGTTTCAAGTAAGATGCCTAAGGTTGTCCTCTGACCTACACGTGCACATGTGCATACACAAACACACACAACACACACAAAGTGGGTAGAGCCCAGAGTTGGGGTTTATAGCAAGAGGGACTAACTGGAACCCTTAAATAAAGTTAACAGCTTCCTGCAAGTGTTCTCCAGTGACTCGCAGGGATGAGGGAGTAGAGAAGTCTACTCCAGACAGTAGTGCAGTCTTCCCCAGGTCTGAGTCCTTGGGGACAAAGACTCCAAATCCTGGAATCCCTGTGGTGGAGTACACACAGGAGGGAAGAACTCCCCTACCTCCACCCAGTTCATGGGGCTCATTCACACTCGACTGTATACCTGTGCCCTAGGAAAAGGGAGGCTTCCAGGTGTATAGTTTTTAACTCACAAGAGGCAAAATTCGAGATAAAATCCATTGACTTACATGTAGAATCCTTGAGAATTATCAATAATGTCATAAATCATTTGGGATTTGATGGAGCTCAGCTTCTCCATGGCCGCCGCCCCACCATTGTTCTTAATCCACTCCAGGACCATCCCCATGACGTAGATGCTGGAACAGAGATAAACAATAACAACAACAACCAATGAGCTCATCTTTACAAAAACAGAAAGATGCAAAAGCCAGCTATTGTTTAAGTTGCACCAACAGGCATTTAAATGAAAGATTACATGGAAGAGAGAAGAGAGTGCCACGGGACAAGAACAAGAACAACCCAGTTCTAGCCCACAGGGCATTCTAAAGAGGCTCCACAGGGCACCTGAGTGATGCCAGCCACATCAGTGCCACTAAGCCCCCTGGGAACACTGCATGACACCAGGACCATACTTCCCTATCTCCACAAGGCTTGTTGGACCCTCTCCTGACTCCCACCAGACTTAACCCTTCATCTCCTAAAACCCCGGAGTACCTTGTTCATACAACCCATACGGTGGGGGGTTTTTTGTTTGTTTCTGCTTTTTTTTTATTTTACCATTTACACATTATTTTAAACTTCCATGTGGCTACGCTTTGGACTCCATTCCTGGAAGGCTGGCAATTCATATTGCCTCCCACCTGACAGAGATAGTGTGACACAGTGATTGATATCATGGGCCCTATCAGTCTAGACACACCAGGAAGGACTAGTCATCATGAGAAGGTAAGCCTTGGCTTTACCACTGGGATGAGGACGCACCCTACCTGTGGTAGACCCCTGGTATTTGACCACTGGGACGAGGACGCACCCTACCCATGGTAGACCCCTGGTATTTGACCACTGGGACGAGGACGCACCCTACCCGTGGTAGACCCCTGGTATTTGACCACTGGGATGAGGACGCACCCTACCTGTGGTAGACCCCTGGTATTTGACCACTGGGATGAGGATGCACCCTACCTGTGGTAGACCCCTGGTATTTGACCACTGGGATGAGGATGTACCCTACCTGTGGTAGACCACTGGTATTTGACCACTGGGATGAGGATGTACCCTACCTGTGGTAGACCCCTGGTATTTGACCTTCCCTGCTCTTCTCAACTCTGCCTCTCAACCCAAAATGCGTATCCAACAGCAAGTCATGCTCCCTTGGTTTCAAGAGCTGGGCATAAGACCAATCAGCAACTCCCTTGGAATTTCCTCAACTGGGAGAAGGGAGAGGCAGAATTGAGTTGGGGCACCCCTACTGAACCTTATTTTTAGGAAGCATCTGTACAAGGCTCCATTAAGAAAAGAAGCAACCTCAAGTGGATCAAAGACCTCAATGTGAAACCCAAAACTTTGAAGGTGATAGAAGAAAATGTTGGCAGCAACCTACAAGACATAGGCATAGGAAAAGACTTTCTAAATCAAACAGCAGCATCACAGGAAATAAGGACAACAGCTGACAAGTGGGACCTCATCAAACTCAAAAGCTTCCAGGCGCACTATGGTGCACACCTTTAATCCTAGCACTTGGAAGGCAGAGATAGCTGGATCTCTGTGAGTTCAAGACCAGCCTTGTCTATAGAGTGAGCTCCAGGACAGCTGGGATTAAAGGGAGACCCTGTCTCAAAAAAAAAAATTTACTTTAATAAATAAAATTTTTTAAATAAAGGGCTAGAGAGATAGCCTAGCAGTTAAGAGCGCTGACTGCTCTTGCAGAGGACCCGGGTTCGATCCCCAGCACCCACATGGCAGCTGAGAACCATCTGTAACTCCAATTCCAGGAGAACTCCAGTTCCAGGGGAATCCGACACCCTCTTCTGACCTCCGCGGCATTGCACGACACAGGTGCACAAACTTGCATGCAGACAGTACATTCATATACATAGAAAATAAATTTTAAAAAAAATTAAAAAAAACAAACAAACAAACTCAAAAGCTTCCATACAGCTGAAGAAACAATCAAGGAAGTGAAGAGAAAACCCACAGAGTGGGAGGAAATCTTCACCAGTGACACATCTGACAGAGCATTAACATCCAGAATATATAAAGTACTCAAAAAACAAAGAAGAAAACAAATGACTCACTCAAAGAATGGAGAAAAGACCTGAACAGAGACCTCACTAGTAAGGAAGTAAAGATGGCTGAGAAACATATTAAAAAGTGTTCAGCATCATTAATAATTAAGGAAATGCAAATTAAAACCACTCTAAGACATCATCTCACTACGATAAGACTGGCTAAGATCAAGAAAACAAAAGACACCAAATGCTGGAGAGGTTGTGAGGAAAAGGGAACAGTCATACACTGCTGGTGGGAATGTAAACTCATACAACCACTATGGAAAGCAGTGTGGAGAACCCTTAAAAGACTCAAAATGAACCTACCAACTGACCCAACCATACCACTCCTGGGTATATACCCACAAGACTCATCCTACCACAGATATTCATGCACAGCTATGTTTATTGCAGCTCTCTTCACAAAAGCAAAGAGCTGGAACCAACGCAAATGCCCCTCAATTGATGAGTGGAAAACAAAAATGTGGTACAACCACACAATGGAGTTCTATGCAGCAGTAAAGAAAGATGACATCATGAACTTTGCAGGTAAATGGATGGAACTCAAACCATTATGCTAAGTGAAGTAACTCGGTCCCCAAAAAAGCAAAGGGGGAATGGTTTCCCTCATTTGTGGATGCTAACACCAAACTTCCCAGTTGAAAGGCAAGCTGAGCAACATTATTGTTATATTTTTTTTATCTAAAAGCAACTGTGCTATTATAATGTGAATCTCTTAACGTGCCCTAGAATTAACTTATCACTTATTTTCAGACATTGTAATTACTGTATATGGGTAGAAGGTATGTATTCATATTTTAGAGTAATATAAAATTAAAGGGAAAAAAACGTGAATTCCTAAACATATTTCAGAATTAACATACAGTTTATTTTCTGAGGTCATAATTCTGGTACATATATGACATTTATATAGACATATCTTGGAGCAATACAAATGGGAGGGAACAACAACAACATAAGGACTGGGTCAAAGAACTGACTGATACAGGTAAATTCTGCGCAAAACAACAAACCTCTGCAGAGAAAAACTTTAAAAAGACTGAGAGAAAGATGCAGGACATGTATGGCAGAATGCATGAACTGGGGTGGGGTGGGAGGCAGGGACAGGGGAGTATGTCTAAATTGGACTGAAAAATGATGTATGAAATATACGAAACATCAACAAAAGGATTATATTAAAAAAGAAAAGAAAAGGAGAGAAAAGAAAAGAAGCTCACATCTTTGCTAGAGAAGCAGGATCAGAGACGGAGTGTGAACTGTCTGCAACCTCAGCATCTACAAGGCTGAGGCCGGACTTCGAGCTCAGTATAGGGTACACAGCACATCCCAGGCCACCTTGACTGCAGAGCAAGTCCCTGTCTCAAAAGCAAACCAGAAAAAGAAATGAAGAAAGATGATATAGGATTTGTGTCCCTGGTTCCATCACAAGACCATTCTTTTCTGAGACAACTTCCCATCTTCTTTGAAAAGCCGGGCTCAGAAGGGGCCTGCCAAGGGTGGCTCACACAAATGGTGGCCGGTAGACACCCAAACTGGTACTATTGTAACTACTACATGTAACTGTCATTACATGAAGTTTTGAGAATGGCGAGTGGTTTTACCAGCAATCTTTTTTTTTTTTTTTTTAATGTGCTTCTTTGAAGTCATGGATATTCTGTGAAGTCATAATTCCCCTTAGGTAAAGAGACAGCAGAAGCCCTAAGCAGAAGCCCTAGCCAGGTCGAAAAGGAAAGAGGAACATGACACAGGGCAACACTAGAGTCTTGTGTAGAAAGATAATACAGACTTAAAACCGTGAGTGTGTTCCGGTGTGGGACAAAGGTGCTCTGTGGACACTGCAAAAACTTATGGGAGAAACTGCCCTGCAAAACCTGGGATGGAGATCCCCCAACCAGGCTGCTTTGTGTTTGCTAACCCTTTCAGTCACTCAAGAGCAGGCTAGCTTACTCATTACCAAATCTGCACAGCTCTGACAGTCAGGGGACTGTCACAGGGGAGCCCCCAACACTGACTGGTTACTCATTGTCTTAGAGGAACCTTGTGAAGAACAGGCAGCACTCAAAAGCACATGATATCCTCTCCGGAAACTTACCTGGCTCAGCACCCCAGGCTGCTGACTGAGGGGATGTGAGAGGGAGGAAAGAAGAAAAGGAAAAGCAGAAGACAGCCTTGATACTCGAGGTAGCTAAAGCAAAGGGGACAAAGGGTAAGTGAAGAAAAGAAGGGAGCATGTCCACAGTGCCTCAGCCTACTGTTACCCATCACTATGCCCTGAGATCAGAGGATCTACTCTCCCACTTTAAAGACACATAATCCTAAGTAGCAGATGAAAACCAATATTCTACCCCTAGGGTGCCTCACTTCAAAGGCAAACCCGGGGTACCCAGGGTGCCTGTTTCGATGGAGACTACAGGCCTCCATCAAAACAACCACCACTAGCTTACCTGCCAAAGGTCCCACCTGCTTCCCTGCCCAGCACTCCACTGGACCCTGATATCTATCGAGCCCCTGTGACTTCTTACCACAAGGACTGTGGGGCTTGCAATTTGTTATTAACTCTACCCTCTGACACACACTACTGGAGCTTTATAGTGCTCTGCGGTGTTATGACTTGGGCCAATTCTCCCCTATCAGTGGACACTTTTAAAAATGACCAACTGCAAACACACCAGATAGACTTACTATCTTAGGATTAGAACACATGTTTAGTACCTTCTCCTCTACCCGCTAATTTGTTTGAGCATGTTCTGGTGAAGGGTTAGAGTGTCACCGTGGTTGCTCAAGGCTCTGGAGCAACAATTTGCAGCCCATTTTATTCAGAACAGCCAAGGTTTCCAAGCCCAGAATCTGCTGGCTCTCACCAAACAAACAAGACAAAGAGCACCACCAGGGCATCTTTGCAAACTAGGGCCTTATCTGCCTGTGATGACAGAGGGCCTTAGCTAGGCCTGCACGAAAGGCTTACACTCACCACTCCTCAAATACTGTTGTCTCCATGAGATGGTGCTCAGTGGGCCATTTCTAACCTCAAATGTTACAGCACTGCAATGAACTTAAAGTGTTTCAAGTCACGGATTCATGGTTAGTCCCCAAGTCACGCAGAATCACACAAACTTTTCCTCTTTGGTCTTCTTATCAACAAAGCAAAGAAACCTCAGCGAGGAACTGCGGTCACTAAGCGGGTACCTTTCTCCTTTTATGCATTTACCCAGTTTTAATCTAATTGTTCACCATTTAGACCTAGGCATTCTCAACTGAGGAAGAAACTGCTCCTTTTCTGCCATGTTTTTGATTCAGCAGCCTCCTCAGGCAGGGAAGCCCTAGAAAGGGAGTTTCCATCCCAGGGAACAGCGAAAGGGTCAAGCTCTGCCCACTTCCTGTCACCAGCCTTGTCCATGTCCCGCTGGACATCCTGCTCCCTCACTGCTCCCACAAAGGGTTTTCACTATAACATCAACTGACAGCACACAAACATGCTCATCATACTTCTTTAAAACTCATAAGAAGTGTCCAAAGGCACGTGCTCAGCCTGCCTCTCTCACCGGCCTCCAAGCACATTTCCAGGACGCTCCTCATTCCAGGTCCCCTCCCACCTTCTCAGAGTCTTGTTTTTTGAGCCATGGTCTCACTACTTACCTCAACGTCAATCCTCCTGACTCTACCTCCCAAGTACTGGGATTACAGGCAAGAAGCCCACATGGGTCTCTACCTTCTCTGTACAAAGGCAATGGTGATCTTGGGTCCCCCTAAAAGACTCAGCTGTGAGGCAAGTATGTGGCTCCACCTTCTAACAGTCAAGGCTGGCTACCTCCCGCTCCACACCTCAACTGCTCCTCCCCAATGTTACCTTCATCCCCTTGCCTTGAAAGTTTCGTCCCCATGCCTAGAACCCCAGAGGCCTAGTAGCGGACAGACCTCAGCCCCATCCCAGCCCCATGTCCCTAAGATATGCATCTTTTTGTAGGGGGGGGGGGTCTTTTGAGACAGGGTCTCCCTGTAGCCCCAGCTGGCCTGGAACTCACTCTGTAGACCAGGCTGACCTTGAACTCACAGAGATCCGCCTGCCTCTGCCTCCTGAGTGCTGGTATTAATGGCATGCGCTACCATGTCTGGCAAGCCATGCATCTCAAGATACACCTTTAGCCTAGGTCCAAGAGCAAGGTTTAGGGGTAATCAGAAGAGTTAAACCCCCCCCAAAAAATAAAAATAACAAAAGTTAACCCCAGAATACTCTACTGCAGAGAAAAGTGGTATACAGGAGACTGCTCTGTAGCCTAGGAGTGATATAGAAACCCAAGGGAAATGTCAGACTGAACTTTAACTTCAAATTCCTCCCTTTCTTGTATGTGGAAGGCATTTTCTATAGGTGGGAAGAGAAGGAAAAACAGTTCTGCCCCAGATGACGCACTCCTACACTGGCAAGAACCTGTTCCTTCTGGAAAGCTGTGGGGTTTGTCTGAGGTACAGGCCAAAGCAGCTTATCTACAGAGAGCTTGTGGGTTAATGGTCAACTGTCCACGCCTGGATTACCAAGATCAAGCAAAAACCAAGGCTGTCATCTCTGCAAAAGGGATAACAAGAAAAACTGACCAAACAGTCAGAAGTCGAGCTGGACAAAGAATGCTCACAGGGTGTTTAAGATTCTCGGATCAACAGCTAACGGAACCTGCTTGACTTTACCTCCATTCTGACCAAAGAGTACAGCACCCGAGAGTTACCTGAAGCATGGAGGCGTGTTGTACAAAGAGTTGTTTCCAGCCTGTAATTTGTATTCCAGAACTGAAGGACACTCTCTGAGGGCAAACCCCAGCAGGTCATCACGGACGATCACCACGGTAACTCCAGCAGAGCCGACGTTCTTCTGAGCACCAGCAAAAATCACACCAAACTTTAAAAAGAAAAAGGCTGTTTTAGAGGACATGGGATCATTCCTAAGCAATGTGTGGCAACTTCCCAATCTCTTCCCTAAGCAGTTTTTTTTTGTTTTTTTTTAAAGTAAGTGACCTGTTTCTGACCAGGTGCATGCTGCACTACAGGAATCTCTGTTCAAAACAGCAAATCAGCAGTTGGGGTGCTCAGACTCTCAAGGTCTAGCCCTCACCAGGAAGAAGCAGCCCATGCTCAGCATCATGAAGCCCAAGGACCAATTCATTTCATGTTCTACCTCCAAACTGGTCTTTAAAGCTGGCCCTCTGAGCCAGGAGTGGTGGGGCACCATGCAATCCCAGCACGTGGGAGGTGAAGGCAAGAGGGTCAGGAGTTCAAGGTTAGCCTGGGCTTCCTAGTGAACTCAGAGCTGGCCTGAGCTACATGACAGCAGACAAACTAGGCCTTCTGGGTTGGTAACATAGCACATGCTCACAATATAAGGTCTGGGCCTTATGCCAGCATTACAAAATAAATAAATCAAAGAAAATGGGGCATACCAATCTTAGCAATCAAAATAAAAACATTTTTTTAACTTTAAGACACATTTTTATTTATTTATTTATTTATTTATTTTATTTATCTATTTTTTTTTTTTTTTTTTTTGTCCTTTTTTCGAACAGGGTCTCCCTGTGACCCCAGCTGTCCTGGAATTCCTCTGTAGACCAGGCTGACCTTGAACTCACAAAGATCCGCCTGCCTCTGCCTCCCAAGTGCTAGGATTAAAGGCGTGCACCACCACGCCCGGCTTTTTTTTTTTTTTTTTTTTTTTTTTTTGGTCTTTTCGAGACAGGTCTCCCTGTAGCCTGGCTGTACTGGATTCACTCTTAGACCAGGCGGGTCTTCAATCGCACAAGATCCCCTGCCTCTCCCTCCCAAGTCTAGGATTAAAGGCGTGCACCACCACGCCCAGCAAGACACATTTTTATTTAAAAAAAAAGTGTGACTGTTTTGCTTCCATGTATGTATGGGCACCACATGTGTACAGACCCCAGAGGTCCAGAAGGGATCAGATCCCATGAGCTCTAGAGAGTTGTGGCTTGCCATGGCACGTGGTGCTTGGAACCAAACCCAGGTCCTCTGCAAGCAGCAGGTGTTCTTAACCACTGAGCCTCAAAATACAGTGCTTTAACCTAGAAAATGTGATTATACAATTTTTAATGTTGGCATAACTTTAACTTATAAAACTTGAATTACATATTTTAATTAACTATTTTAAATTATTAAAATGTAAACTTTAAAAAATTTAAATCAGGGCCAGGCATGGTAGTGCATGCCTTTAATCCCAGTACTCGGGAGGCAGAGGAAGGCAGATCTCTGTGAGCTCAAGGCGACCCTGGTCTACAGAGTGAGTTCCAGGCCAGCTGGGGCTACAGGGAGACCCTGTCTTAAAAACACCCAAAAACAAAAAAAAAAAAAAAAATTAAGTCAAAGGTTGGGTGTGGAAGCAACCTTTAATCCCAGCATAAGAGAAGCAAGGCAAGCAAATCTCAGTGGGACTGAGGCCAGCCTGCATACACAATGAGTTTCAGGCCAGCTGAGACTATAAGGAGACCCTGTCCCCAAAACAAACAATGAATTTATTTATACATACTTCTATTTAGAGACAGTCAGAAGATGCTGTGAAGACTGCTACAAACAAGGAGTGGAATAAGAGGCCTGAGGAAGAACTGTAGAATACAACAAGTGTTTAAAGATTCTTGAGGAGACTGTTATGCAATATACAGAGCCCTCCTATGTCACCCCATGAAACCCTTAGGAAGTCAAGTTGGAGGTATACGATCTACCATTGACATGGCCATGATAGGACCAAGTCTGGTGGTGTATGCCTGCAATTCCAGCACATTTGAAGGAGACAGGAAGATTTAAAGTTCAAGGCCAGGCTAGGCTGAACCACACAAAGAGACCGTCTTTAAAAAAAAGAGGGAGCAGCTCTAAGTCAAATGGCAAATCTACCTAGTGGAATATTAGTGTTAAAGTTGAAGTTCTGACATATGCTACAACATGAACCCTGAACATATCAGCAAATTAAGCAAAGCACTAAAGGACAAATACCACTATTCCATAGAGTAGGAGGTCCCTAGAGTAATCAAATTCATAAAGTTGAATGGCAGTTGGCAAAAGCTGATGACATGACATTTTAATGGGAAGAAATTTTTGGTCCAAAAGCTGAGAAAGTCCTTGGAAATGAACAGAGGTAAGAGCCATACTATAGGGTACACTTACATACAAGCAGACAGTACACTCACTACACACAAAAGAGAAATAATAACTAAAATTTAAAAACAAGATTAAATAGTAAGATTTATTTTAAGCATATTTGACCACATTTAAAATAAAAAAAAGGGCCAGGCATGGTAGTACACGCCTTTAATTCCAGCACTTGAGAGGCAGAGGCAGGTAGATCTCTGTGAGATCCTGGCCAGCCTGGGTCTACATAGTGAGCTCCAGGCCAACCTGTGGTTATGAGGAGACCCTATTTCAGAAACACCAAAAACACCAAAAAAAAAAAAAAAAGGAAAAAGAAGGCAGGGCCAACAAGATGACTCAGCGGGTAAAATGCTTACTGCTCAAGCGTGGCAAGTGACTTCCAACCCCAGAACCCATGAAAGGTGCACAGAGAACAAACTCCACACCAACATCCGCACATGCTCCCAACATGTCCACGCCCACATATATATGCATATGCAAAAGTATATTCTTTTAAAAGGCAGACCATCATGTGGCTGGTTTGAATGCTTCTAAATTCTTTGCAGGCCCCTCTTTGCATGGACCTGCGGCAGTGTCCCCTAGCCCTTAACCACCCAGCCTTGATCGGCCACGCAAAGTCCGTCCGTGCTACTGGCAGACTTTGGGAGCTTTTGGAAGTGAGGCAGGTAAAAGGCACACAGTAGGAGATGGGGGTCTTTCACACAAGTTTACAGGACGTGGTAACCAGCATCTGACGCTGGATTCCGCTCACCACAACTTTTTTGTTAGACAAAAAGTTCCAGAGAGTGACTCTCAAAGGTGGGCAAGTTCCCCAAGGCCTGGAATACAGCCCGGAGAGTGAACATTCCCACAGACTTAGTAATAAGTAGCTAGAGGTCAGCATTCTCACTGATGTCTACCCTCACTTCAGGGGCTCTGCCATGGTCTTTCCTGTTGGTATAGGTATCAAAATACCATAAAGAAACAGTCAGGTTCCCCAACCCATCCCTTTCATACTACCTTGGAAACATCCACTGGCCTGGATAAGAAGTTTGAGGACATGTCGCAAACCAGCACTGCTCCCTTGACGTCGGGTATGAAATTGAACTCCACGCCATGCACGGTCTCATTTGCACAGAAGTATACATAGGAGGCTTCCGGGTTCAGGTTCCAGGTATTTGGGTCTGGAATTTCTGCCACAGAGGACAAGTTTGAGGCTATTTAGGCTTCTCTTTTTCTAATGTAGATAAGTATCACCCAAAAGAGCAATAACAGTTTTCCCTTAAGGTAAAGATACTCCAAAGCACTTTGAAAGTGGTGCAGCAACCTACCTGACCTTCCCTTACCATCACCACTAACAACCAAGGAGATCCATCACATCCTTTCAATTTATTAAGTACAAATAACCTTCAACTGGAAGATCCAGGCACACCTATAAACCCAGCACATAGAAGGCTAAGGCAAGAGGACTCCTATGAGTCAAGGCTAGCCTGTGCTACCTCGAAGGGCATCAGGCCAGCCTCAGTTACATATAAAGAAAAGGTATGGAGGTTACTTCAAGTTTTTCTTGTCACCAAGTATCCATCTACCCTGTACCTGTTGAATGCAGCTGTTTTGTAGACCCCAGAACTTACCCACTCTGGGGCACTGTGGTGGCAATGAAGCCAATTAAATAAATCCATATCCCCAGAAATAAAATGGGACTAAAGCAAAACCACTGACTGCTTCATCGTAGGGCATGTGAGACACCACAGTGCTACTGGGATGCTCCACAGACAGCACTGAAACCTGGGAGAACAGAAGGTCAGCCATCTGCCTAGAGAGGGAGTTTTCCTGACCACAGGAGACACTAGGGTACGGCAGCACCACTGGGCCAGATCTAACTGTACCAAACAACAAACTGGCCTGGCCCCAGGCTCTTTTGCTAAGCAAGATTATCATTATTCTGCAGAAGCAGAGTTAGTAGCCTTTTAGCACCAGAGCCACCCAATCTAAATGGTATCATTAACCACTGACTCGAGGGGCACAGCTCCCAGAACTTACTTGTGTAACTTGCAAGTTTAGGGTGGACGACATTCACAGTCCCAAACTTCTTGGCTTCTTCTGCAGCCTTAGCAGACCATGCTCCAGTCACCACATAGTCCGCACACCTTCCAGCTTTCAGGCCAATCAGATTTAAGGGGACAGCACTGAATTGGCCAGACCCACCTCCTTGCACAAAGATCACCTTGTAGTTGTCAGGAACAGCTCTGGACAGAAATATAAGTGAGAGAAAATGACAAATTTGCATTTTCCAAAGATGTAGAATGGGAAATGCTCTAACAAGTGCATACTTTGGTCATCTTACTCTAAGGAACACAGTAAAGTCACTACCACTTTGCACTTTGTCTTACCCAATCTATTCAATCTATGCATTTCTCTGACAAGAAAGTATTTATTGCGGATTATGGCAGAAGCCTGTGGTCACTTCCCTTCTTAGTAATATTCTGCTTTCTTTCAAGGAATGATCCCTCTGTTTGGCGCACAGAATTCAACTGTGGCCAACCCCAACTCTAGGGGATATATGACCAAAGCTGGCCAACTGGATCTGGTTCTAAGATCTTTGCTCAAACGGCTGGTTCTCAGATCTTTTATTAAGTGAATGAATAAACCCATAGGAACTAACCCTGCAACACAGGTAAGCAGATCCTTCTTAGGAACACCTTTCTAGTATCAACTGTACTTCTAAGTCCTCCTCTGGTTATAGAAGGCAAACATTCTCGTTTCTGCTTAAGCCAATAAATCAGGCCCCCTCACTTGGACTTGTACCACAAGTCCTTAAAGTTCCTATGAGATACTATGCTATGTCAGATAGTCAACGGAAGGCATCTTTGATTATGCTCTAGATCTAGTCAAATAAACTCATACCTTAAACATACCAATATTAATAACCAAATTCTTTGACTTCAAGATGGAAAAGATGATTATATTGGTTGCAGAGAACCAAAGAAAGCCAAGGACCTAAGCCTTAAGTTCCAAGTTTAGCTGTGTGAGGGAGCACGCCTTTAATCCCAGTAGTTAGGAGGCAGAGGCAAGATGAGCTCTGTGAGATAGAGGCCAGCCTGGTCTACAAAGTAAGTTCCAAGACAGCTGGGGCTACGGGGAGACTATGTCTCAAAAAGACAAAATAATAGTAGTAATAATAATAATAATAATAATAATAATAATAACAGCCCAAGCTTAATTATACATTCCAGCACAGATGTATAAACAATAAAAAGCCAGGCAGGGTGGCAGGACCAAGAGTAAGAGGGGTTGTACAAATACCTTGAATCTGGCCTACACCTAGTACTCGGTAAGCTAATGAGCAGGTGTTAAGAGCAGCCAGGCATGATGTTCTTAGCAACTGCAAGGACAGGCAGAAAGCAGAGCTCCAAGATTATGTTATTCATATGCGGGGCACAAGACAGAACTTCCTCAGGCTAGGCCCTAGGCCCATAAATTAAACTAGGGTCCCAATCAGAAGAGACTCTTCTAATAAGGCTAACGTCACAGCTCCTGGATCAAGGTTCCAAATACGGCCCCATTAAAGACAGCACTGGTCCATGACTGTGACACAGAACCCAGTGAGCAGACATGAGTGACAAGCCAAGCAGATGATCGCCAGTTCGGAACGCTCAAGCACAACGGGCTTCTCACAAAAGCATCTCCTAGCAGCCTGATCTAATCACCTAGCAAGACCATTAGGAAGGCAGAGTTGGGAGCTAGAGAGACGGCTCATCAGTTAAGAGCACTGGTTGCTCTTACAAAGGACCCAGGTCAGTTCCCTGCACCCAAACGAGGGGGTTCACAACCATCTATAGCTCCAGTTCCAGGGGCTCCAAGACCTACTCTTCTGACCTCCACAAGCACTGCATGAATAGATGCACCTATATACATGGAGCAAAACATTCATGCACATAAAATAAAAATAATTTTAAAACATGTTTAAGCCAGGCATAGTGGCACACACCTTTAATCTCAGCACTTGGGAGGCAGAGGCAGAAGGATCTCTGTGAGATCGAGACCAGCCTGGTCAACATATTGAGTTCCAGACCAACCATGGCTAGAGGGAGACTTTGTTTCAAAAAGAAAAATAATAATTTTTTTAAGACAAAGTTCAGGGGCTAAGAAATGTAGCTCAGTGCTACGGTGTTTTCCTACCATGTGCTCTGGTTCAGGCCCCACTACGACTATCAAAATAAAAATAAGACAGAGTTGGGCTGGGAATCTAGCTCAGTGGTACAGCACTTGCCTGGAACACGGGAGGCTCTGTGTTTAACCTACAGAATCATTAAATAAATAAATAAATAAATAAATAAATAAATAAATGACAAAAGTTATAGCTGGGGATGGTGGTGCCCACCTTTAATCCCAGCACTTGGGAGGCAGAGGCAGGTGGATCTCTGTGAGTTCAAGGCCAGCCTGTTCTACATAGTAAGTTCCAGGCCAGCTGGGGCTACAGGGAGACCATGTCTCAAAAGAAGAACAAAAAATAGATGCAAGTTATGCAAAATAATAAAGACAATTTCAATTTAATTAATGAAATGATATAAAAATAGACCCTAGACAGTAAATGATTATCTTGACCAGGGGAATTAAAATGAATTGCAGGTTGATTTGCAAATTGTAGCTTATTCCTGAACTTTTAATATGAATGTGTATTACTTATGTAAATCGATAAACAAGATCTGTCCTCATAGTGATATGTTTACATGGTCATGTTCATACTATGTACAGCCTCCCCTTTAAACCACCATCTGAGCACAAGATGCCTACCTAGGTTGGAAAGGCAGGGCCTGATCTGAATTATTTTATCTAATTCTTTTTTTACAAGCTTTAATAAGCTAAATAACAATTATCTAATTCTTAAGATTTTATGTGTTTTAAGTGTTTTGCCTACATGTATATGAACACATCTATATGTGTAATGCCTACTAAGTCCAGAAGAGGGCGTTGGATCCCCCACAACTGGAGTTATAGATGGTTGGTAGCTGCTATGTGGGTATGGAAACTGAACCTAGGTCCTCAAGCACCCAGTGGTCTTAACTACTGAGCCATCTCTCCAGCTCCTTAATTTTATTTATTTGTGTGTCTGTCTGTATAAAAATGAGTGTGTAAGTGTGGACCTGCACGTGCCATGATACACGTGTGGGGATCAGAGGCAAGCTTTCTCTGCATCGCAGCTTCGGGAACAGAAATCGGGCTGTCAGGACTGTGTCGCAGTACTTTTACTTGCTGAGCCATCTCACTGGCCCCAGAATTCTTTAAGTTCCTGCAAAGCCTGTTAAAGATACACCTGGTGGGGAGCTTTGGAGAGAGATGGTTTAAAAATTAAGAACGCCGGGCTCTTAATCCCAGCCCTCAGTAGGCAGAGTTCAAGGCCAGCCAGGTCTACAGAGAGAGCTCCATGCCAGCTGGGGCTACAGAGAGACCCTGTCTCAAAAAGACCAAAAAAATGGGCTGGAGAGATGGCCTAGTGGTTAAGAGTGCCGGCTGGGGGCTGGAGAGATGGCCTAGCGGTTAAGAGCGCAGACCGCTCTTGCAGAGGACCCAGGTTCGATCCCCAGCACCCACATGGCGGCTGAGAACCGTCTGAAGCTCCAATTCCAGGAGAACTCCAGTTCCAGGGGAATCCGAGACCCACTTCTGAACTCCGCGGCGTTGCACTACACGGGTGTACAAACTTGCATGCAGACAGTACATTCATACACATACAGAAATAAATAAAATTAAAAAAAAAAAAAAAAAAAAGAGTGCCGGTTGCTCTTGCAGAGAACCCGGTTTCGATGCCGACCCAGCACCCACATGGCAGCTGAGAACGCGTCTTTATCCCAGTTCCAGGGGAATCCGACGCCTCTTCTGTCCTCTGGCGTCACTGCATGACACGGGTGCACAGACCTACATGCAGACAGTACATTCATACACTTAAAAAATAAATTAATTTAAAAAAAGACCCCCCAAAAAAAATTAAGAGCATTTACTATTCTTTCAGAGGACTGGGTTTGGTTTCTAGGACTCACGTGACAGCTAACACTGTCCTTAACTCCCATTCCAAGGAGTCCAACACCCTCTCTGCTCTCTCTGGGCACCAGGCACACATGTGGTGCACTTATGTAAGCAAAAATCTCAAATGAAAATTTAAAGATTTTTTATTTAATTTTATTTATTTCTGTATGTGTATGAATGTACTGTCTGCATGCAGGTTTGTGCACCCGTGTCGTGCAACGCCGCAGAGGTCAGAAGAGGGTCTCAGATTCCCCTGGAACTGGAGTTCTCCTGGAATTGGAGTTTCAGATGGTTTTCGGCCGCCATGTGGGTGCTGGGGATCGAACCCGGGTCCTCTGTAAGAGCGGTCGGCGCTCTTAACCGCTAGGCCATCTCTCCAGCCCTCAAATGAAAATTTAAAAATAAAGTTTTTCCAGACATTCTGATTCAGTGAACTTGAATTTTAATACTCGCCCCAATCAGGTGACTCTGAAAATAGCAGGAAGACTATACCTTAAGGACCCCTGAACTAGACTATAGTTAAATATGCTGACAAAGGTGACAATTTCTTTGTCACTGAAATCCCTTTCAAGCCAGTTAATCTGCCCTACCCATTAAAAAAAAAAAAAACTTTCCTAGATACACAGTTATTTCGCATCTTTAGAAATGTCACATAACATAAAAATAATCACATTGATTGCAGGCAGAGTAACAAGTAAAAAGAATTTTGTGTTAATAACGAATTTGAGAGAAGCTTGAGAAGGTTTTTATGGACTATTCTGAACAAAGAACAGAGTATAAAAAATAACAGATACTATATCAAATGAAAACTAACACAATTTGGTCTTTTTCAAAACTTACAGCAATTCTCTCATAAGATTCTCTGTGTTGTTAATAATCTTGGCAAAATCTGATGACCTGTGACTCATTTCTGTGGAAGAAAGAAAGAAACAACAAAAAAAAAAGTTCCAGTTCAACACCAAAGAATAGAAATACCTATGAAACTTACCAGAAAACAATAAAAGGAAATGAAGTTACTTTGAGTTCAAATTGTAGGCACATGCTACTTAAGATCGGGACAATTCACACTGATTTTGAAACTGTGAGCATTTCAGTCTTAGTCACAGCCAAATGATTTTTTCAAGTGTCACATTAACAAGCCACTTATTGATCATTAGGTTCACACTAAACTCTCAACTATCTTTTTCTCCCAGACAAGAGACACACAGAAATCTAAGTTGGAATAGTGGCATACACTATTTATAATCCCCAAATCCTACAAATTTAGGAGGCAGAGGCAGGATCTTAATTTGAAGGCCAGATCATCCAACAACTTAAGTCTCAAAAAAGAAAAGGTGCTTCTTCCTCGGGGAAACCACCAGACAGATCACACTGAGCAGTGGGAGGTGCAGGAAGGCCTGGTACAGCAGGAGGGGCAGACACCCCTGGGGTCCAGGTCTAGGACTGCCAGAGGATTGAGCATCAGTCTCCAGGACCGAGGCTGGGGCTCATGAAGGACCACTGGGGCTGCCTGGTCAAGGACATGAAGAACAAGTCCCTGAGATCTACCTATTCCCCCTCCCCATTAAGGAATCTGAGATTATTGACTTTCTGCAGGAGCATACTTTAAGAATGAGGTTTTAAAGATCATGCCAGTGCAGAAGCAGACTCAGGCTGGCCAGCCTGCCAGGTTCAAGGCTTTTGTCACCATTGGAGACTACAATGATCATGTTGGACTGAGTGTTAAGTGCTCCATGAGGCCATCATCTTGGCCAAGCTTTCCATTGTCTCTGTGCAGAGACTACTGGGAAACAAGATTGGCCATCCCCACACCATCCATGCAAGGTAACAGGCCGCTGTGGCTCTGTGCTGGTGTGCATCCCTGCCTACAGAGGCAAAGACATCAGCTCTGCTCCCAGTGCCTCAGAAGCCGCTACTGATGGTATTGATAACTGCTATATATTAGCCACGGGCAACTTTACCAAGGTTACGTTTGATACCATTTCCAAGACTTACAACTACCTGACCCCCAACCTCTGGAAAGAGACCCTGTTTACCATGTCTCCCTATTATGAATTCACCAACCATGGTATGAAAACCCTCAGCAGAGTCTCTGTACAGGGGACTCAGACTCCAGTTGTAGCTACCATATAGAGATTTTTTTTTACATGAGAAAAAAATAAGTGAATTAAGTCTATCAATAAATTTTAGGGGCTGGAGAGATATCTCAGTGGTTAACGGCACTGACTGCTCTTGCAGAGGACCAAGGTTTGATTCCTAGCACCCACATAGCAGCTAACAACCATCCGTTATCTCCAGTTCCAAGGGATCCGACACCCTCTCCTGACCTCTGAGGGCATTTTGGACACAGGTACACCTACACACATGCAGACAGCACTCCATACACATAAAAGCAAACAGCAAAAAAGGAAAAAGTGAAGAAATGTATGTCCTAAACACATAAACAAAAATTAACAGAAAACCTATATATAGTCCCTTCATACAATACAACCTTTAGAACTTTCAAACTAAATTTAAAAAAAGTAAATCTAGAACTAGAGGGTTCTCTTCCCAAACAAAACAGAGAGAAATTTAGTAATGAAACTATTAATAAGCAAGATCTCCATAGGTCTGTGAACTTTCAAAAAAAATTTTTTTTTGGTATTTTTGACATAGGGTCTCCCTGTAGCCCCAGCTGGCCTGGAGCTCGCTCTGTAGACCAGGCTGGCCTTGAACTCACAGAGAGCCTCCTGCCTCTGCCTCTAGATTGCCAGGATTAAAGGCGTGCACCACTACGCCTGACATGAACTTTCAAATTTTAACAAGTTTGTATTTAAGTTTATTAAACCATAAGCTAAATGGAAGCAATATTACAGATGCTTGGAGGCACTGTTATGCAAATGTACAGTGTCTGCTAATCTCACATCTTGTGACTGGCAAAAACCAATTATGAATGGTGAGCTGAGATGTCTAAATGTCTCACTATCTCTGACCTTGTGTGTAAACTTGACTCCAGCAAACACGCAACCCAAGTTACCAAAGTTATATGTGCCTACAGCTGCCTACAGGAAGACCAGGCAGAGGTCAAGTCTGGGCTTGAGACATTTTTGTTCCCTTTGAAACCAGGATAGTTACAAAACCCCAAAGTAAATCTTACCAAGAACACTAATTCCAAGTCCTTTGTAGTCTAGTAACTGTTTCTGAACCTCTAACAATACCTAGAAAAATAAAAGAAAGTAAGATGATTTCAACACACTGCAGCTTTCCCCCTGAACACACATCTGGAAAGGGGAGAAAAGGTCAGCTGGTCAGCTGGCTAGGCACGGGGCCTGAGAACTGCCCCCCGTCTTCTGTCCCCACCCACAGCCAAGCCTCTCTCCTTCCCAGGGAACCTCACTGATGCAAGTTACATACAAGCTGAGCCTGAAATTGGACAACATGCCTGATTGATTCAAAGTACTTTTTCTTTTTTTTTTTGGTCTTTTTGAGACAGGGTCTCCCTGTAGCCCCAGCTGTCCTGGAACTCACTCTGTAGACCAGGCTGGCCTTGAACTCACAAAGAGTTCAAGGACAAAACAACTCTGCCTGCCTCTGCCTCCCGAGTGCTAGGATTAAAGGAGTGTGCCACCACACCTGGCTCAAAGTACTTTTTCAAAGGCATGAATTTACCAATTCCCTAGAAGATGCAACCCCCCCAAAAAAATGACATTTATCACTCTCTTAAAGCTAGTGTAATTATAACTATAGTATATTTAATACTATATTATATTACTTATATAATATATCTATTTAAACTTCTTCAGTTCAGGAGACCAACAGTAACAAAAACCAGTTATGCCCAAATCATAAAACAAGTCAATTTCTCTTCTCTCTCTCTCTCTCTCTCTCTCTCTCTCTCTCTTCTCTCTCTCTCTCTTCTTTGCCTACATGCTGGAGGTCCTGGGTTCAATCCCAGCACTCAAAGAAGAAAGAAGGAAAAGAAACAGAATGAGGGACCCAAGAAAGGGAGGTGGGAAAGAGGAAGCAAAACAGGGAAGGATGGAGAAACAGAAAATAATAGGGTAGACTTGCTCCTTATCCGAAACAGGAAATTAAACATCAATAATTAAACTATGAAAAAAGGAGAAGAGCCAGGCATGAGATAGCACCCCTTTAATCCCAGCACTCAGGAGGCAGGGGCAGGTGGATTTCTGTAGGATCAAGGCCAGCCTGGTCAACATAGTGAGTTCTAGACCAGCTGAGGCTACAGGGAGCCCCTGTCTGAAATGAAATGAAATGAAATGAAATAATGAAATGAAATGAAATGAAGAAATAATGAAATGAAATGAAATGGGCTGGAGAGATAGCTCAGTGGTTAAGAGCACTTCTTGCAAAAGACCTGGGTTTGAATCCCAGCACTCACATGGTGGCTAACGACTGTCTTTAACTCTAGTTCCAGGGGATCCAACCCCCTTTTCTGACCTCTGTGGACACTGCACAACAGGGTGCACTTACACACGTGCAAGCAATACACCCATACACATAAATAATTTTAAAAAATAATAAAATAAAACAAATCTTTTTTTTTTTAATTAAAGAGACTGTTGTCAGGCATGGTGGTGAACGCCTTTAATCCCAGCACTTGGGAGGCAGAGGCAGACAGATCTCTGTAAGTTCAAGGCCAGCCTGATCTACAGAGCAAGCTCCAGGCCAGCTGGGACTAAAGGAGGGACCCGTTTGAAAAATACGAAGAGAGAGAAGAGACGAGTGGAGAAGAGGAGAGAGAGAGAGAGAGAGAGAGACTGACTGTCAAATGTTGAGACTCAAGAGATGGGTCTTGAGGCTGGAAAGCCAGTTAAGCAGTTTAGAGCACACTGGCTGCTCTTACAGAGGACCCAAGTTCAGTGACACCTGGGGTGGCTGGCAATTGCACAGACTCCAGCTCAGGAGATCTATCCCCATTTGCTGGCCTTCTATGTAAACCCATGAAGACACATATATATACATAAGTAAAAATAAACACACACATAAAAAAAATCTTCTTTCAAGCTTCCTAATATAACTGTCTTTGTGGCCCACAACTATCCAGTTAATAAAATAGAAGACTAGAACAGAAGATAAAATAGTGTATGTCACAGGTAATTATTATTTCCTAAAGCCTTTCTTAATGTTTTATTTACTATTTTTATTTTTGTATGCATATGAATGTATTGCCTGCATGTATGTAAGGGCACCAGTGTCATGCAATGCCCATAGAAGTCAGGGAGGGCACTGGATCCCATGGAACTGGAGTTTAGTCAGTTGTTAGGAACCACCAAGGGTCCTCTTCAAGAGCAGCTAATGTTCTTAACCATTGAGCCATCTGTCCAGCCCCTCACTAAGTAGCTGCCTTTGGAACTGACTATATAGACCACAGTGGCCTCAAACGCAGAGATCCACCTGCCTCTGCCTCCCAAAAGCTGGAATTAAAGGCACCACCACACCTTTAATGTATATATTATTTTTATTTGTATATAAATAAGTATTATTTATATTATTATTAAATGTATAATTATATGGAACAGGCAAAAAGAGCCCATTATCAATGAAGATAAATCCTAGGAACTAGAACTATATCATATAAGAACTTCACTTGCAAAAAAAAAAACAAAAAAAAAACCGGGCGTGGTGGCGCACGCCTTTAATCCTACCACTTGGGAGGCAGAGGCAGGCGGATCTTTGTTAGTTCAAGGCCAGCCTGGTCTACAGAGTGAGTTCCAGGACAGCTGGGGCTACAGGGAGACCCTGTCTCGAAAAAGACCAAAAAAAAAAAAGAACTTCACTTGCCTAAAATATAGAAAAGCCAGGGTTTAATCTGCAGCAGAAAAGGAAGGGAGACAAGACAAAGGGAGAGGAGGAGAGAGTGAATATGTATTTTATTCATTATGTGTATATATGTGTGTATATGTACAAGAATGCAGGGACGGGCGTGGTGGCGCACGCCTTTAATCCTAGCACTTGGGAGGCAGAGGCAGGCGGATCTCTGGGAGTTCAAGGCCAGCCGGATCTATATAAGGAGCTACAGGGAGATCCTGTCTCAAAAAAGACCCCCCCCCAAAAAAAAAAAACCACACACACACAAAACAAAACATGAACACCTGCCTACTCCGTAACAGAACAAGGAGATGCCTCCAGAAGCTCCCACAGTTCCAGCAAAAACCTAAAACAAACAGTACTAAGCCAAGAATGCAGTTCTCTGCCAGGGCGGCTGTCCCTTCCCCTGTCACACTGAGATCCTGTCCCTAGCGCACAGACGCGGCTGTGTCCCAAGGAGATCTCTCTTCGGTTCCACAATAGATCATTGTACATCCCTGGCTGCGGCCCCGCGCGTTGCCTGCCCATTATCAGATAGCAGCCGAGACAGCTGGCCGGCGCGCTGCGGACCCGTCGAGGCATCGCATTCCACACAGCTGCGGGGCGAGAGGAACCCGAGCCTGGATGCCCAGGATGCGCCGTGCTGGCGGCCAGGGAAGACAGTGCTGCAGAACCGACTACTAGGGATCAAGGCTTCCTGATTCGAGCACTGGCCGGGAGGCAACAGCCCGGCGGCTTTCCAATTTGAGATGTCTGGGGAGCGGGCTCCCGGGTCCCGGTGCTCAGTTCGCGCCCCTTTTAGTAGACGGGGCCTGCCGGCCGACTGGCCATTCCTTTCATTCCCACGCGCGACCGTGCATGCCTGTGCCCGCGCTGCCTGGACCATAGCGATCGCGTTGTCCCACCTCCCTGCTCCAGCCGCCCTGGAGGCCCAACCCCCAGCTGCAGGTGCCAGGCGCCGAGTGCACGCCGGGGATGCAAGCCTGAGCACCAGCTGACACCCGATGCCCGCCTTCCCCCAGCACCCGCCGAGACCCCAGCATCCACCGAGCCCCCAGCACCCGCCGAGCCCCCAGCATCCACCGAGCCCCCAGCACCCACCGAGCCCCCAGCACCCGCCGAGCCCCGGGGCACCCTCCCACTCCCAGCACCCGCGTGCAGAGCGGCTAAACCACCGCACCGAGCCGGGAGCGCCTTACCGAGCGCGGCAGCTTGGCAGGTCCGGGCCCGAAGTTGACCACTTGCTTGCCCACCTCCATAGCGCTGCAAGAGGCGACGAGGTAGCAGGACTGAGAGCGTGAACTACCCGCGTCCCGGCAGGGCAGCGCAGTCGGGCGGGCTCTACCCTGCGCCAGCCCGCGCCCATTGGACCACGGCCGCCGCCCCGCACTGATTGGCTCTCCGGAGGAGCCTCGCATCCCCATTGGCCGCGCTCATGATCCGATGGTGGGAGTTTTAGTGTTTCAACCCTCCTTCTCGTCTTGCAAGCAACGCTGGAGATTGCGCCAGCCTACAGGGGAGCACCGAGCGGCGGAGGACGAACCCCTCCTCCCAGTCCCAGCCGACCGCTGGAGAGAGGATCACGAGGGGCGCCGGGCGGCGGGGAGGGGGGGGGTCCATCGCTCAGGGTCCACCACCCCGTGGCTGGGCTCTGATGCGCGTGTGCTCAACACCCTCACAGACTCTGCAGTGCAGAGGCAGAACACCCAAAGATGCGGGTACGGAGTGAAGAAAGAACGGGGGGCGGGGGCGGGGGGGGGACTGGCAACTTCTTCTTGCCAGGATGCAGGCCTAGGAGGCTGAGGAAGCTGTGGAGGCTGAGGCTATTTCAGTGCCCGCCAGGTAACACAGCGAGACTGTCACAAAAATAACATTAAAGAGACTGGAGAGATGGTCCAGCGGTCAAGAGCATCAGCTGCTCTTCCAGAGGTCGCGGATTCGATTCCTAGCACCCACATGGCGGCTAACAACCATCAGCAACTCCAAGGGAATCCAATGCCCTCTTCCGACCTCCCTGGGCATTGCGTGATAAGGGTGAACCCGCCCACATGCTTGCACTCTTAGACAGGTAAACAAAAAATGGAAAGAAAAGTAACATAATAAAAAAGAAACTTCAGTCTTGCATTTGGGCCACAACTCACGGCAGAATGAAATGACGGAGGTGGCTGAGAACCCTGGGAGCCACCCTCTCCCCACCCCCGTGAGGGGCCCTTAAAGTTGCTGACTCCTCATTTTCTCTTGTGAATAGAGGAGCAGGAATCTGGCACTGGGCTCTTGCACAAGCAAGAGAGATATTAACAGGAGCACAATACCCAAGATGAAGGCAGTCCGCACCGAGGAAGGTGGCCCTGAGCCAAGCCCAGCCCAGGGCCAAATCTGTTCAAACACCCGAACTTTCCCACAGAAGTTCAGTCCTCAAAAGCACTCCGGTGGAGGCTCACTAGGGATCCTGAAACAAGGAGGCCCCTTTCCTGCCAGAGGAGTTCCTTTGAAGTCCAGAACATTTTTTTAAAAAGTGGATTTTATTTTTCTACTTCACAATTTAGCCCGGATTCTTTTACTAGGAAACATTTTCCCCAAGTGCTTACGTACAGTGATTGCCAGAGGAGTAGGCTTGCTTAGCACCAATCAGAGCATCCGTGACCCTAGTTGCAAAAGTCTTGCAATTAGCCTTGGGAGATTTGGACTCTCATTTGTTTTCTGTAATATGTAGGAGGGAGAGAAACGCTACTTTGAGTCTGAGTGTTGATAAAGTTTCTAGGACAATTGAAATGAGCAAGGTCAATGCCTTCCTCAGCACCTTAATTTATGAATTGCAACACCAAATAGGCAGTTTAAATCCCAGCCCTGGTGCGTGAAGCTTCCCCAAAAGCCTGAAACTTCAAAATGAACTTTCTGCAAAGCTGATTAGCTGATTAGAACTTACGTGTCTGTGGAGTCTGGAATTTTGTGCAAGTCCAGAGCATAATCCTCTTGGGCCCACTTAATAGTATTGTCCTGCTCTGTACCTAATGTCCTCTGTGACCATTAGGTAAATCAGTTTCCCTTTGGAATGTATTGACATAATAAAACCCTAGTGTCTCTACCAACTAAAAGTCAGATAGTATCAGAGGGCAAGATGTCCGCTTTGCTGTAACCACTATGTATTTGAAAAGAGCCTTGAGTCATAACTTTCTTTGTTCTGTTACTAAACAAACTTCAGGAAACTGCTTCAACATTGTTAACATCCCTGGAGTAACCTGAATCTGTGTACCCAGGCCATGATCATTCAGATACTCTCCAGAATAAACTATTTCCTAGCCTCTTTGAGATGACAGTTGTGGTTTTATGTCAACATCCTTGAACTGAGGTGTGTAAGATTTGTCACAAACCCATATTTTATGTAATAAGGTAGTTTTACACACACACCTACACACACCCCACCCTTGTAGTTAACCCTCTGGAGCAGTAAGAGCTAATCAGTCTTCAGTCTTCTTGGAGTTCTAAACCCAAGTCTCGGGGAGTGCGTGAGGAAGAGGCAGGATGGAAAAATAGGAAAAAGTAAGGGCTCATGGGAAAGAAAAGAAGCCCCTCATGCTGGACATAGTTTGCCTTTCTATTGGGTAAGAATGAAGAAACTCAACACAACTGATAAAGCCAAAATTGACTACAGAGTGTGTGCTTTCCTGAGGATGTCCCAAATAGGGATTTGAAATATAAACTGGGCTGGGGGGGGTAGCTCAGTGATGGACCTCACCTGACATATGTTGAGGCCCGGGTTCGGTTCTCAGCAGCAGCAGCTTGCCTAGAGCCCGCAGGATGGTGAGAAGTGAGGGCACTTCCCACTAAGCCTGACAAACAGAACCATGATATGTGCATCCCCCACTTGCAAAATAAGTAAACTGGTAAATAGGTGGAAATAGAATGTTCGTGACCTTTCATCCCTAAATCTAAACAATGTACCTTACAATTTCATTTTCAAAAGAAAATTCTTCAGCCAAGTGGGGTGGTGCACACCTTTAATCCCAACCCTTGAGAGGCAGGGGCAGGGAGATTTCTGTGAGATCAAGGCCAGCCTGATCTACATAGAATGTTTCAGGCCGTCCAGGACTATGGAAGACCCTGTCTCAAAAAAAACTTAAAAAAAAAAAAAAAAAGAAAGAAATGGGGCTGCAGAGCTCTCAGCAGTTAAGAACACTGGCTGTTCTTGCAGAAGACCAGGGTTCAAATCCCAGCACCCTCACAGAGGCTGACAACTGTCCATAAATCCAGTTCCAGGAGATCCAATGTCCTTTGTCAGTGCACAGGCACACTTACATCCATGGAAGCATGGCATTCACACACATAGAATAAAAATAAATGAGTAAATAAAAAAAGAAGCAAGATAACGTTGGAGCAAAATACAGATTATAAAGTGATACATTGTCAAGGCTGACAACAGCAGGCCACATAGCGAGAGTACTCAGGGGCCCTGATGTTGGAGCTTCCTTTCATGCAGGTCAAGAGAAGGAAGGCCCTCCTTTGGGAGTTCTCTATTTTGATTGATATTTGGGGCATACATTTTATTTTCTTATTGTACATATCTGTTTCCATAATGCATCTTGATTTTTTTTCAGTTCCTTCCTTTTTAACAATTCATTCATGGGACTAGAGAGACATCTCAGCAGTTAAGAGCACTGGCTGCTCTTGCAGAAAGCCTGGCAATTCCCAGAACCCACATGTCCGTAACTGCAGTTCCAGGGGATCCGACACCCTCTTCTGATCTCTGAGGGCATTACACCACGCAGGTGCACCTGACTACAAGCAGGAAATACACTTATACATATAAAATAAAAATAGTGAATAAAACACTTTAAACAAATAAACAATAAAAATTAACTCATGCAAAATTGTCTTCTAGTTTGCTGAAGCAGTAACTCAGACGGTATTTGCCAAAATAATGTCTGTCAAAGTGGCTGCATATGAAAACTAGCACCACATACATCAAAAGTGTATTTTTTTTTCAATTGAGACAGGTTCTCACTTTGTAGCCTTGGCTGATCTGGAACTTGCTATGTAGACCAGGCTGGCCTTCAATTCACAGAGATCCACCTGCCTTTACCTCCAGAGTGCTGGGACTAAAGGCGTGAGCCACCATGCCTGGCCTCCTGATGAAGGCAAAACTAAGTTTGTTATTTTCATCCACCTTGTGGTATTTCAAGATGACCAACTTAACCTTCTTTGTCTTGTGCTTTTTCTTCCTGAGAGTGGTGTGAGACTTCTTCCTTGTCTTAGCACCACCATGAATGACAGACAGCGCAAGATGAAGAGTGGACTCGTTTAGAATGTTGTAGTCAGACAAATTATGCCTACCTTTCAGCTGCTTCCCAGGCTTCGCTGCTCAGGAGGAATTCCTCCCTTATCCTGGATCTTGGCCTTTACGTTTTCTATAGTGCCCAAGGGTTCAGCCTCAAGCACAGCAGTCTGCCCCATGCAGGTCTTTATGAAAATCTGCATTTGACAGGGTTCAACTGCAAGTGTCCAATTGGAAAGAAGAGTGACCATGGGCCTATGGTTTTTTTTCCTTTTCTTTTCTTTTTTTGCTTGTTTCGTTTTGTTTTGAGACAGGGTTTCCCTATAGCACCAGTTGTCCTGAAACTCACTATGTAGACCAGGCTGGCCTTGAACACATAGAGATCCATCTGCCTCTGGCTCCCAAGTGCTGGGATTAAAGGTGTGCACTACCACCCGGCCATGGGCCCATGGGTTTTATGACAGAAGAAAAAAATATCTGATTTGAACCATATACACAATCAATTATGTACAGACATAGGTGGAAAGTGTTCTCCCTAAAGTTCACTGGAAGAACATAGTTTGCCTTACTGTGCATGTAACCGGAAATCACATCATCCCCTAGTACACTGGGAATATGTTTGAATAGAAACTCTAAATCTGATTGTTGTTAGGGTGAAGAAACACTATTGTTCAGAGACTGGTGTAGACAGAGGCAGATGGGTGTCTACAAAGTTTGTAATGTTTCTAGGTACGTTGTTTAGAGGGGTGTATGTGTACAGTACATGCATAGTATCTGCCAGGCTGCCTGGTGCACTATTGGTAGAGGGTTGGGGTGTGTAACACACACCAGGTATAGTCCAGGTAACTAAACTTTTTCTATGCTTGTCTGTCTCAGCTACACTAGACTTGGCACATGTGAGAACCAACTTCTGTGTGTTGTCTCTGAAATCTAAGGGGTTCTTTGAGATAGTGGTTCCATCTATCCTAATTAATAGACTACTATACATCCAAGAGCTAGACTTGTGATTCAACTTGTTATTAGATGGGAAAAGGAAATTATTCAGCCTATCACTTGCAGATTGGAAGGAAAGCCAGAATGCCACATTTGTTTAATTTTAAAATGGTTTCTTAAATTAATTTTTTATACATAATACAAGGAAGAGAACACCAGATTTTTATATGAAGTTTCTAATGTTATTTTATTTTGGACAAGGTCTCCCTGGATACCACGGGTAGCCTCACATTCATGCTTCTCGGCCTCCTGAGTTCTGGGATTATAGACATGCACTATCACAACCACTTTCCAAGTTTTAAGCAGTTATAAATTTAAACTTCTTCCAAACTTTACACAGCTCAATACTGTGAGGGGCACAGTAGTGAGTTATAAGTTATAAGTTATATATCAGTTATAAGCAGGGCTGACTAGCCTTCTGCTCACTAGTTCTCCTAAGGACTATTGTAGAATGCTCTGCCTGAAGTATCCCCCACAAAAAATGAACATGCCCAACTAACTTGTTAAATGTCTGAATGAAAAGGGGCTGGAGAAATGGCTCAGGGGTTAAGAGCACCGACTGCACTTGCAGAGGACATGGGTTCAATTCCCAGCACCCACATGACAGTTAAGAACCATCTTAGGCTGGGTGTGGTGGTGCACACCTGTAATACCAACACTCAGGAGGCAGAGGCAGGCAGATCTCTGTGAGTTCAAGGCCAGCCTGGTCTACATAGTGAGCTCCAGGCCAGCTGGCACTAAAGGGAGACCCTGTCTCAAAAAGACCAAAATAATAATAGTAAATAATAATAATAATGTCTGAATGAAAAGGAGAAAATATGGGGGGAAATAGAATTTCATCTCAGAGTATATGTTATAATGCATGTTTGGCAGTGCAGACACGTAAAGGATGCCCAGTCAGCCCCGCATGCTGGAGAGCCCTCCCTTCTGTGTGGACTCACTCAAAACATGGAAAGGTGCCTGCTTTGTAAAAGTGCAGAGCTTTTTGCTTTGTAAAAGCGCAGAGCTTCAGTTACACACATTCTGTGTGTTATCTTGAGCTGTTGGCAGATATGAAAAATGCCACGATCTGCTGCCCCTTCTAGTCAGGTCTGCCTGTCCTGCTGACAGGGGAATAGGAAGACAGGGGCTAAAACAAACCGGGAAGAAATGTGCAGAAACAAGACAGATTATTTCCTGGACTCTTTCTATAATTAGAGTTATGGCTCTCATTCCTTCATGGACATATCTGGGCAAAATAAGGAAGAAGTAGCAAACAGAAACAAAGAGTCAAATTCTTTATATTCTCTCACATTCTCTTGTTATTCTTTTTACTTTTTTGAGACAGTGGCTCACTATGTAATCCCTGGATGGCCTGGAACTTGCTATGTAGACTAGCCTGGCCTTGAACTCACAGAAATCCACCTGTCTCTGCCTTCAGAGTACTGAGATTAAAAGCATGTGCCACCACACTGGCTTAAACAAATAAACAAAAAACCTTTATGTATATGAGTGTTTTGCATGATGCCCAAGGAGGTAAGAAGAGTAGGTCAGATCCTCTGGAACTGTGGTTACAGATCATTGCAAGCCACCATGTCGATGCTGGGAACTGAACCTAGGTCCTGGACAAAAGCAGCAAGTGCCCTCTAACTGCTGGGCTGTCTCTCCAAACTAATTTTTTAAGCTTTTTGAGATAGGGTTTCCGTACGTAGCCCTGGCTGGTCACAGAGATCCACCTTCCTCTCCCTCCCAAGTGCCAGGATAAAAGGCATGTGCATATATATATATGTGCATAAATATATATAGTATTTTGCAAGCATCTATGTAATTGTACCACGTGCATGAAATACCCGTGGAGGGCTTCAATTATATTTCTTGGTTTATGTTTGATATAGAAAGGCAGCAAAGAGTAATAAGTTTAAAAATAAAGTAATAAGGATTCTTGGGGCTGGAGAGATGGCTCAGCAGTTGAGAGCGCCAATTGCTCTTGCAGAGGACCCGGATCCAAGTCCCAGCACCATGTTTAAGCTGTGCATAGTGGTGCATGCCTTTAATCCTAGCACTCGGGAGGCAGAGACAGGCAGATCTCTGTGAGTTTAAGGCCAGCCTGGTCTACAGAGTGAGTTCCAAGCCAGCATGGGCTATAGGGAGACCCTGTCTCAAAAACAAAAAACAAACAAACAAACAAAAAAAGAATTCAAAGCTAGGACTAGAGAGATGGCTCAGTGGTTAAGAGCACTAATTGTGGGGCTGGAGAGATGACTCAGTGGTTAAGAGCACCGACTGCTCTTGCAGAGGACCCGGGTTTGATCCCCAGCACCCACATGGCAGCTAAGAATTGTCTTTAGCTCCAGTTCCAGGGGAATCCCATGCCCTCTTCTGACCTCTGCGGCATTGCAGGACATGGGTGCACCAACCTACATGCAGACGGTACACTCATACACATAAAAAAATTAAATTAAATTGGGCTGGAGAGATGGCCTAGCAGTTAAGAGCTCTGACTGCTCTTGCAGAGGACCCAGGTTCAATCCCCAGCACCCACATGGCGGCTGAGAACCATCTTTAACTCCAGCTCCAGGGGAATCCGACACCCTCTTCTGACCTCTGACGCCCTCTTCTGACCTCTGAGGCATTGCATGACACAGGTGCACAAACCTGCATGCAGACAGTACATTCATACACATAATAAAATAAAATAAATAAAATTAAAAAAAATTAAATTAAATAAAGAGCACTAATTGTTCTTCCAGAGGACCCCAATTCAGTTCCTAGCACCACATGGTGGCTAACAACCTTCTGAACTCTAATTCTAGGGAATCTGATGGCCTCTTCTGGCCTCCTCAGGCACTGCATGTATATGTTGCCCTTACATAGATGCAGGCCAAACACTAATGTATGAACAATTTAAATAATAAATAAAATATTTGTAAAGATTTAAGACCTTCCTTTACACAGACAAAATAATAATGATGCCCCTACTAAAAAAATTAAAAACTGGGCCAGAAGTATGTCTCATGGGTGAAGTTTTTTGCCACACAAGTCTGACCACCTGAGCTGATCCCCAGAACCCATGGTGAACTCCTGAATGTCTTCCTCTGACCCCCATTCGTACCTGCATACATGCAACGTCTTCTCAAACTTGGGGAATAATTTATAGCCCAAAGCCAGAATAGTAATAAAAGTACTAAGATTCATTCATTTAACTTTCATTTGTTTATTCAGCAAATATAACATTCCCAACAAATACATTTGGCATCTTTCAGTTTTTGACATTTTTATGTAGAAGCATTTTATTTTACAGTTGTCATTCATTCACTGAGGCCTCACAATACCTAAGCCACAACTTCCACCCTCACTCTTAGTTCTCCTAATTCTTCTTAACACTGCTAATGTGAGCCACATTCTTGCATGCTGTATCATTAATTAATTTATTATACATATTGCCTGTCTGGTAAAAAGCAAGCTCTACAAGGGTCAGATTTTCTTCTGCTGTTAGGCACAGTGCTCATCCCAGGGCAGGCTTACAATAAAGTAAAAAAAGAGAATGGCTATGAACACTGGGTGTATTGGATAACCTTCCTAAAACGAAGACGTCTGTTTAAAGCTGCTCGTCTTATTAACCACATGTGCCCCACTCCATTCCACACTTTCAAAATATTTTGTTTTTGTTTTGTTTTGTTTTTATTTGAAACAGAATCTCCTATAGCTCAGGCTGACCTTGAATTCACTACCTAGCAAGGAGGACTTTGAATTCCTGATCCTCCCGCCTCCACTTCACAAGTGCTGAAATTATAGGTGTGCATTAGCATAGAAGCTGAGAATTTTTAATTTTTTAACTTTTTGGGGGTGTTTTTTGAGACAAGTTCTCCCGTTCTCCCTGTAGCCCCAGCTGGCCTGGAACTCACTCTGTAATCCAGGCTGGCCTTGAACTCACAGAGATCCTCCTGCCTCTGCCTCCCAAGTGTTAGGATTAAGGCATGCACCACCATGCCCAGCAATTTTTAAACTTTTGAATTTATTATTAATATTTAATATTTTATTTATTATTTTTATTTTATGTGTATGAACATATTGCCTGCATGTATGTAAGTGCACCCATGCTATGCAATTCCTGCAGAGGTCAGAAGAGGGTGTTGGATTCCCTGGAACTTGAGTTAAGGACAATTGATAGCTACCAAGTGGGTGCTGGGAACCGAACCCGGGTCCTCTGCCAGTGCTCTTACCCCTGAGCCATCTCTCTAGCCCCTCAAGGAAGGTTTATCTATCTCAGTCTCACAGCCAGTCAGCCCTACCTCAGATGTTTCCTCTATGATGTCTACCTCTCTCCTCTTCTCACTAAGCCTGACTAGTCCAAGCTCTATTATCTCTTCAAGATTTACCAGCCTGGTCTTCTTACATTTATTTTGCTTCTTAGTATCCATCATGTAAACAGCAACCATAGTCAGCTCTTCCAAACATGCATGAAGTATATACTGTAACTCAACCTAAGGACTCTAATGGCCTGCCAAGGCCTTTAAAACAGCAACCAAATTCCTCACTATAGTCACCTGCCGCCTCATTCTTAACTATTTCTCTTATAACTTATTTACTGGCCAGCTATGACTAGCACATAAGTCTCTGAGAGGTTGACTATGCCCACTTGCTTCTGTGTACAGTAGTATGTATAATGGGAGCCCTGTACTGCTTGAATTATTAACAGAACAAGAGGAAGGAAATTTCCTCTGTGTGTGTGTGTGTGTGTGTGTGTGTGTGTGTTTCTAGGAATCAAACTCAGAGCCCTGTCTATGGTAAGCACTCTATCACCAAAGTATATTTCCAAATTTTTATTCTTCCTATAGAAACAAATGAAAATAATAGACTTCATTACTGGGAGAAATTGTGGATATTCAGATTTCCACAGAATTCCCTAACTGGAGCATTTAAAACTTAAACAAGAAACTTTGAAGATCCTGAGGCAGCTCTTTGTACCAGCAATCACTTCCTCCTGTCTGCTGAGGCTGAGCGCTCATGAGGTACTAGCATGTTGCCAGGAGACCAGAATTCTAGGTCAGTGCTTTCACTGACAGTGCTGCTACGTGGGAGGCATTGCCAAATAATTTTCTTCCATTCAGCTTGCATTAGACCCAGTCACCCTCTCTGACTTTGCATCACCATTCAAAGTTCACAGCGGAATTCTACAAGAAGGTTGTAAAGGGGGGGATGTGTTTAGTGAGGGGGAGACTTGGATATAAGGACAGGGCCATGGGTAATAGGTTCGTATCCTTAACACAGAGCTGGCTGGAATGTTGGAATGTCACCTAGAAGCATCTGCTCATACAGTTTGACAGCTACCTTCTCCCAGTGCTGTCCTGAGGCAGTGAGGAGGAAAATTTCCATCCTCCTATAAGTCGGTACAAAGCCATTCCCAGACAACTGGCTGAGGATTTGAGAAGAGGCTTGCAAACTTAGAAATGGGTAAAGGAATTTTAAAAATAATGAATTTGGGGCTGGAGAGATGGCAGGGTAGATTTATGTGTTCAGCCCTCCAAATAACTCCTTTGGAAAGTTGAAATATATATATATATATATATTATCTATATATCTCTATTTATATCTAAAGATATATATATATACTCCTTTTTTGAGACAGGTTTTTTTTTCTCCCTGCATACCCAGCTGTCCTGGAACTCCTATGTAGAGCGAGCTAGACCTTGAACTCACAGAGAATCCACTTGCCTCGCCTCTAAGTGCTGTTACAGGAGTGTGCCACCCCACCTGGCTGAAATGGATAATAAATCTTTTTTGTTATTTTATTATTACTTTTTATGTGTATGAGTGTACTATCTGCATGTAGGTTGGTGCACCCGTGCCATTCAATGCCGCGGAGGTCAGAAGAGGGTGTCAGATTCCCCTGGAACTGGAGTTAAAGACCGTTCTTAGCCGCCATGTAGGTGCTGGGAATCGAACCTGGGTCCTCTGCAAGAGCAGTTGGTGCTCTTTACCACTGAGCCATCTCTCCAGCCTCTAAAATTTTTATCTTCAATTATGTGTGTGTGTGGGGGGGGGGTATGTGTATGTGAGTCCAGGTGGCCGAAGAGGCCAGATCCCCAGTTGTGAGCCACCTGACGTGGGAACTGGGAGTCAAACTTTGGGTGTATCTGCAAGCACAGTACGCACTCTTAATGGCTGAGCCACCTCTCCAGCCCCATGGTTGTATCTCTTATACCTCACTTGTTAGCAACATGATTTCCCATTTCATGGAGGGAAAAGGTGAAACCCAAATTAAGTGTGTTTGGTTTTCATTCCAGGCTGAGGATTACACCCCGAAGCTCATACATTCTTGGCAAACTCTCTACCACTGAGATACATACCTAGCCCTCAAATTGAGGATGCATACAGACAACAAGGCCTTGGTCACTGAACCAATGAGAAGAGGACACTAAACCATTGCATTTCTGTTCTAATAAATACAACCTTCATGTTATGTGCACTGCACTTCTTTCAAAGGTGATTTTAAAACTGTCAGTAAAGCAATTTCAATGCTCCCAGGAGGGAGACAACTCAGAGGAATAAAGCTGAACCTGAATGATCAGTAAGATGTAGAAAGTGAGGGCATGAGCAGAGGATGCCGTTGCCCCACCCCCTGCCTTTGCTGCTGGCAGAGCGTGGGGCATCAGCGTCCTCTGCTCCTGGGTTCAGCCCCTCCCTGCCTGCACCCTTCCCACCAGGAGCCAGGTTCTCAAAGACCGCTCCTTGCTATCCCGGAGGAAGCCCTGCTGTCTCCACAGCCAAGGATGTCATCTGCAGCCCTCACTAAGATTTTCCATTTCTCTCCATAAATCTATGGCTTCTTTTCACACCAGTCTGGTTTCTACCTCTTTTCATCTGAGTGTCACTAAGCCAGGTGTGGGCATTGTCCTGGTCTTCAACCTGTCAGAGATTGCTGACTCAGTGGCTGCCTATCCTAAGGGTATGGCAACACGTTTCTTGGGGGAACCCATTTCCAGAGCCCTCCTTGCTGCAAGAGCTGTTCTCTGCTTCTTAATAGAAAAGTTTGCTGAGAGAGAGGGGAGGAAAGGGGAAAGGAAAGGAGGGGAGAGGGGAGGGGGATGGGGAAGGAGGAGAGGGGAGGGGAGGGGAGGAGAGGGGAGGGGAGAGGGGGAGAGGGGAGAGGAGAGGAGAGGAAGGGGAGAAAGAGAGAGAGGAGAGGGCATACTTTTTTTTTTGCTACTCTTTATTTTCTTTAAAAAGAAATTTTTTGGTCTTTTTTTGGGACAGGGCTTCCCTGTAGCCCCAGCTGGCCTGGAACTTGCTATGTAGACCAGGCTGGCCTAGAACTCACAGAGATTTGCCTGCCTCTGTCTTCATGTGCTGGGATTAAAGACATGTGCCACCACACCAGCTTTAATAACAATTAAAAAAAATTTTATTGTTTTTATGTATATGTCCATCTGTCTGTGTGCTCCATGCATGTGTGTCCTCAGAGAGCAGCAGAGGACATCACGCCCCCAGAACTGGAGTTACAGGCGACTGTGAGCCTCCAGACACGGGTGCAGGGAACGGGTGCAAAGAACTGGAGTTGGGGTCACGGGCGACTGTGAGCCTCCAGGCACGGGGGCAGGGAGCTGGGGCTGGGGTCACGGGCGACTGTGAGCCTCCAGACACAGGTGCAGGGAACTGGACTTGGAAGAGCAACAGCACTCTTAACCACCAACCCATCTCTATAGCCCAAAAAACAATTTGTTTGCATACATTGGTTATGTATTGTGTGTGCTGGGTCGCCTGCACTCAGTGCCTTGAGCTGTGCTCCTAGACTCTTTTAATTGGAAGTGACAGAAATCTAACTCCAATCTGTTTAGGCAGAAGAGAAATGAATTCGCAGAACCTAAAACCAAACCATAGCCTGGGTAGACAAAGGTAAGGCTGCCCATCAGGGACACTCTGAACAAAAATCCCAAAATTTCCTTTCCTGTCTTTACCTCTGTCTTCACATCATTTCAGCTGCTCAGACTGGCACCCTGAACTCTAACCAGGGCCAGGGATCGGGTCATCCCCACCACTTCAAATTTTTTTTTTAATTTTATTTATTTCTGTATGTGTATGAATGTACTGTCTGCATGCAAGTTTGTGCACCCGTGTCATGCAATGCCGCGGAGGTCAGAAGAGGGTGTCGGACTCCCCTGGAACTGGAGTTCTCCTGGAATTGGAGTTTCGGTTCTCGGCTGCCATGTGGGTGCTGGGGATCAAACCCGGGTCCTCTGTAAGAGCGGTCGGCGCTCTCAACCGCTAGGCCATCTCTCCAGCCCCATCCCCACCACTTCAAACAGGACTCTCTATCCTTGTTTACAGGTGGAAAATCCCCTTGGAAGGATTCCAGTACCTTTGGGCTGCACACTCACTCCCGCACCGTGGGATACAGAGTAATGGAACTTCCTTTTTGAAAGATTTGCTATTTCCGGGGCTGGAGAGATGGCTCAGCGGTTAAGAGCACTAACTGTTCTTGCAGAGGACCCGGGTTCGATTCCCAGCACCCACATGGCGGCTAATAATCATCTTTAACTCCAGTTCCAACCTATATGCAGACAGTACACTCATACGCATAAAAAATAATAAATAAATAAATAAATAAAAATTGAAAAACAAATATCTTAAAATAAAAAGATTTGCTACTTCTGGGACTAGAGAGATGGCTCAGTGGTTAAGAGCACTGGCTGCTCTTGCAGGGGTGCCAGGTTCCATTCCCAACACTCACATAGCAGCTAATAATCATCTATGAACTCCAATTTCAGGGGATCCAACACCTCCTTCTGACTTCCTCAGGTGTTGTGACACAGGTGCACTTACATGCATGCAAGCGATACACTCATACACATAAAATAAAAGAAATAAATACAAAAATTTTTAAAAATATTTGTTATTTCTATTTCTGCTTTCAATAATTAGGCATCTATGTCTGATTTTTAAACGGGAAAGTTTTACTCAAGGCATGATCAATAGCCCCACTATTTTTGGTGAATAATGCAATACACTTTATTGGAAAAAAGTTTCCTAATATATTTCATTGTATAAATATCTCATTACCCAACTTTACTAAAGATATAAACCTAATTGTTTTGAAAGCTTTACAAGTTTCATCAATAAAACTTTTATTTACAGCTAGCCACAGACAAAATTCAGCTAGATGTTCAATACAACTCTCTTGGCTATATTGTCACTCATTACTTTTTTTCATTAAGACTCGTCAATTCCAGTTGTCTCTTCTAAAAAAGATAACGCTAAATTCTTTTCAACAGCTTTTAGATAGTTATAACTGACTTCAACGTTTCCTCAAAATTCCCAGTTTGGCTTTTCTCACAGTTTTTCTCTTCGGCTGGATATCAGATGCCGCCTTTGATCCTAGCATTCAGCAGAGCAGATGGATCTCTGCGAGACTAAGGCCAGCCTGGTCTACATAAGGAGTTCCAGACCAGCTGTGGCTACAGGGAGACCTGGCCTCAAAACAAAACCAAATCTTTTTTTCTCTTAAAGGAGACATTGATTTAAATTCACCCTACACTGTGGTGGTGTCTCCAACTCTTCTGTTACAGCACAGCTAGAAGCTAAATTTAAAACAAAAACAATTTTCTCAGAGTATGATTAGATTTACCTATTTGTTTGTTTGTTTGTTTGGTCCTTTTTGAGAAAGGATCTCCCTGTAGCTCCAGCTGTCCTGGAACTCACTATATAGAGCAGGCTGGCCTTGAACTCATAGAGATCTGCCTGTCTCTGCCTCCCAAGTGCTAAGATTAAAGGCGTGTGCCACCACACCTGGCTACCTATTTGATTTTTGCCGGGCATGGTGGCACATGCCTTTAATCCTAGCACTTGGGAGCCAGAGGCAGGCCAATCTCTGTGAGTTCAAAGCCAGCCTGGTCTACAGACTGAGCTCCAGGACAGCTGGGACTAAAGAGAGACCCTGTCTCAAAAATACACACACACACACACACACACACACAAAAACCCCAACTCCTTTTTAGAGCCAGGGTATGGTGGTGTACACCTTTAATCTCAGGACTTGGGAGGCAGAGGCAGGAAGATCTCTTGAGTTAAAGGCCAGCCTTGAACTACATAGTGAGTTCCAGGACAGCTGGGGCTACAGGGAGACCTTGTCTTAAAAAGACAAAAAAAAANATAAAAGTCCAAAGTCTCTTCTGAGACTCAAGCCAATCTCTTAACTATAAGCCTCTGCTGTTGCTATAACAAAATACCTGACTAAACAAACTAGAAGCTTCTATTTTGGCTTACTGTAGTTTGAGGGAATACAGTCCATCACAGCATGGCGACAGGAGTGTGAGATGGTTGGTCACATTTCTCCACAAGTCAGGAACCAGGGAATGAATGCTTCTGCTCAAAATGCTTACTCCTTTGAATGCTTCTGTTCAAAATGCTTACTCCTTTGTTCCTTTTTACTCCATCTAGGCCCCTAGCCCATGGGACAGTACATTCAGGGAAGGCCTTCCCTCCTCAGTCAAATCTCTTTGGAAATGTTACAGATAAGGCCTGAAGTTATGCTCTAGTTGATTATAAATTCAGTGAAGATGACGTCAAGCTAACATCCTGTAAAATCAAAACAGAATTTATATATTTCTAAAATACAATGGCACAGAAAAATATCCTTGTTTCATGGAAGAATAGGCCATAGCAAGGAAAGAGGACCAAAGCAAGACCAAAGTCAGCAGAGTAAATACCAAACTCTGTAGTTCTATGCCCAGCACCTGAGGCTCTTGGTGGCATCGTCTGGACTCCAGCAGGCTTTGGTAGCCCCAACCCCCAGTTCTGTTGCCTGTAGCCCAATAGTTTCTCTCATTGCTTGGCCCATTCAATGCCTACACCTTCCCTTGGAAGATGTTCCATATTCCTGGCATCTCCAACAGCCTGGGATCTCTACTGCAATTCAGCCTTTACATTCACAACTTCATGCAATCATGGCTTCTCAGGGACTCTACAAGAAATCCAAGTCTGTGTTACATTTCCTGGCCTTAGGGGTTTGCGGGAACATTAGTGCAAGCCTCCATGACCCTATAACTATTATATCCTACATACCTGCAACATCAGCATCTTGAAAACACAATCAGGGCTGGAGAGATGGCCTAGCGGTTAAGAGCGCAGACCGCTCTTACAGAGGACCCGGGTTCGATCCCCAGCACCCACATGGCGGCCGAGAACCGTCTGAAACTCCAATTCCAGGAGAGCTCCAGTTCCAGGGGAATCCGAGACCCTCTTCTGATAAAATAAACAAATGTTCAAAAATTTATCATTATAGCCAGGCATTTTGGTTATTACAACCTTTAATCCCCAGCACTCAGGTAGTAAGGCAGTTGACCTGTGAGTAATTAAGACAAGCCTGATCTACATAATGAGTTCTAGGCCAGTACATCTACAGGGAAACCTTGTCTCAACCCTCCACTTAAAAAATTAACCTTCACAAGTATACCTTCTGTCCACTTGACCCTCAAATAGATGACTTTAAGCCATAACATTTCACCAGGGTCCTTAATGTCTCATCCTTAAAGTCTCACTCATAAGGTGAAATGCATCTAGTCCATCTCCAAGGTATTTCTGTAGGAAGCTTTCTTTTTGTGCTGAACAGGACCACGAGGCTGAGGCCCTGCTAAGGGGAAGGGGAACATAGTGTCCACTTTCAAACACTGTGGGGAACTGACCCCTTGGCGCAGGGGTCAGCTGGTTATAACCCGACCGAGCCTGAGAGTACTTCCAACTCTGCCCTTAGCCATGACCCATGAGACACATGTTCACTTGGCTGTGACTTCCCACCTGCGCAGAGACTGCTGAACCCTGGACAAGGAATTTCCAGGCTGTGGCTGTTGGCCTATCTTCAAGCCTATGTCCACTCACAACACAAGCTCACCCATTGTGGTCCAAGAGATCCTTTCCAACCTCACTTGGCCACCGAAACAAAATCATGGACCTACCTTGACGCTGTAATGTGTCCGAATACATTAACTAAAAGGACTGGCCGGAATCCTGTGATGATGTTTACTGATTGGAAATCCAACAATACCTTGACTCCTTGTACAACCCTGCTTTATAAACCAAGACATCAGTTTCCCAAGCCAATCATTTAGGCCCCAGTACCCTGCCACTGCATACCTGTTGCCCACCCAGCATCATCCAGCTAGGCCACATTGTTTGCTCTCCTTGGGGTGGGGTGCCCTGAGGCTGCTAGAGTGAGACTAGCCCTGCAATTCAAACTGGTCTTCCTCAGATTTCAAAGTTGACCATTTCTAACTTAATTTATATTTTATAATATTTCTCATGAAAAAAAAATTTATTAAAACAGCAACTTTTTTTAATTTTTTATTTCTTTGTATACATTCTCTCTGTTTTTTTTGTTTTTTTTTTTTTTTTGTCTTTGTTGAGACAGGATCTCCTGTAGCTCCAGCTGTCCCTGGAACTCACTCTGTAGACAGGCTGGACTCCTGAACTCACAAAGATCCGCCTGCCTCTGTCCTCCCAAGTGTAGGATTAAAGGGCGGTGCACCACCATGCCCGCTATTTTATAAACATTGTCTTTTTTTTGTTAATTTATTATTATTACTTTTTTATTGCTATGAATGTATGTCCATGCATGCACATGTCGTTGCAACACCAGTGGAGTGTAAAGAGGGGTCTCCAGATCCCCATGAACTGGAGTTCTCCGTAAATTGAGCAGTTACAGACGGTTTCTCTAGCTGCAGTGGTTGTGGGTGATGAAACCCCCGGGTTCTTCTGCAGAGGGTCAGTGGCTCTAAAACCGCTAAGGGGCCATCCTCCAGCCCTATTTTATGTTAACATTTCTTAATCAAATTTAGACTCATCGCCCTAGCCATGCCCATCCCTCAGCCCCCCCACCCCCCCATCAGAGCTCATGGATGTCGGTCATACAACACAAGTCCTGTCTGGCATCGTTTTCTCGTCTTTAGCCTTTTTTGGTCACGGTTTACTTTTGGTCAGTCTTTAGTAGGCTTTTTGCTCTTCTCTTCTCTTTGTTTTTTTTTCCCCTTTGATTTTTTTTTTATTTTTTTTTTTTTTATATATATTTTTTTTCCACACATAAATCAAAATTACAAAATCCGGAATAAACTATAGGTCAATTTCAAAGCACATTTAGAGATTTACATTTTAACATAAAGTTGCATTCAGGTAAAAAAGTATAACTTAATACCTTCTCTCTCTCTTTTTTTTAGAATATGAATATTAATATATTCCAAATGATAGAACACACCATAGGATTACATAAGGTAAATTATGAATGGTTGTAGCCTGTATCAATAAAAAAAATAAAAAAAAAAAAAAAAAAAAAAAAAAAAATCTTTTTTTTTTTTAACCAAAAGTAGTCATGCTTTTCCCAAGGAAGTGCTTGAAGGTTCTCCTTGGCAAACCCAAACAACCATCAATCCTGCCCCCTCTGCACACTGGGGTCCCTCCCCTCATGGTCACCCAAATGAGGTCCATCAAGCGTGTGTCCTGTCTTGCTCTTCCTGCACTGGCTCCATGACTACCCTCGGTAGTCCAACAATGGCAGTCTACACTCTGAAGAGGCTGAAATCCCAGTAGCCACTCAGTCTACAAGCTCGAGACAGGGTCTCCCTGTAGCACCAGCTGTCCTGGAACTCATTCTGTAGACCAGGCTGGCCTTGAACTCACAAAGATCTGCCTGCCTCTGGCTCCTGAGTGCTAGGATTAAAGGCGTGTGCTACCATGCCTGGCTTACTTAATTTTTTATGTGTATGAGTGTTTTGCCCCGTATGTATATAAGTGCACCACATGTGTGCTTCACCCATGGAAGACAGAAGACATCAGATCCCCTGGACCTGGAGTGATGGATGGTTGTTAGCTACCATGGGTGTGGGAACTGAACCTGGTTCCTCTGCAAGAGCATCCAGTGCTCTTAACCACTGAGCCATTCTCCCCAGCCCCAAATTTTAATTTTATATGTATGAGTGTTTTGTCTGCATAGATTGAAGTGAACCAATATGCACCAATACCCCACAGAGGCCAGAACAAGCATAAAAATTTCCTGAAACGGAGATGAAGGGCAGTGTGAGCCACATGTGAATGCTGGTATGAATCCAGGTCTCTCAGACCAGTAAGTGGATCTTTTAATTGCTGAGCCCTTCTCCAGTCCCTTTAACAAGTTACATAAAAGGCCTTTTACAATATGGACACGCTTCTTCATTTATCAAACAAAGAAAGGGGAATTATAGGGAATGACAGAATCTGGATTAATGACTTTTAGTTAATTTTGCACCAAGGAGCTACTGTTTATAGGATGAATAAACTCACTGAGCCGTGTGCTCTTGTGGCCTGGGCTCAGGACTTCCATGCCTTGTGAACCTACTTTGCTTGCCACCAAAGATAGTGAATGAATGTGGGTATGTTTGAATTAACATATGAGAACACTGAAAGCAGCATATTCTCATCAGAAGCTATAAAAATTAACAAATATTCTTGACATTGTGTGTATGAGATATTTTAGGCTGATTTATCAAAAGATGATAAGGGTGGATCCAAGCTTGTGGTCCCCAATTAATGATGGAGAAACCGAATAAAAGTATGGGTGAGGTGTCACTCAGGATCACAGTTCTGAGAGAGATCTGAAGGAACAGGTGGTTCTCAGAGTTCTGGTCCACTCATGCATGGCTTTAGCAGTAGGAGTCAGTTGATTCTTTACTCAGGTATAACTGCATAACTGAATAACCTTTATTCAGGTATTGTGATAATCTCTATTGTAAAACAACAATAACAACAAAAACAAACAGAAATTCTAAAAAGGAAAATTTCATTGTGTATACATAGTAGTTACTTTTCTCATGGTTGTGACAAAACACCTGACAAAGCACCTTAAGGAAGGAAGGTGTTACTTGGCTCTCAGTTTGAGGGTGCAGTCCATCGTGGTGAGAACACCACAGTGGTAGAGCAGTACTGAGCTGTGGTAGTAGGAGCATATGGCTGCTTGCTTACATCTTCATGGATCTAGAAAGAGAAAGGAGAACTAGGTGGGGTGGCCCAGTCTTTTAATTCCAGCACTCAGCACACAGTAGCAGATCGAGCTCTGTGAGTTCACGGCAAGCCTGATCTACATAATGAGATCCAGGCCAACCAGACCTACATAGTCGTAACTTTGTCTACAAAAAGAAAAAGAAAGAGAAAGGGGAATGTGGGCACTCATCTAATTTCCTCCTTTTTTATCCTGTCTGGGACCCCAGACCCTTACATGGTGCCCCCACATCTAGCATGTATTTTACTCCCTTCAGTTAATTCTGGCAATTCCCTCACAGGTACCCCTAAAGGTGTGTCTTCTAATTCCTTGAGTATTAATCTAATCAAGTTGAAAACCAAAATTTAACCATCGTAACACTGGTGAGGGGTTTGGCAAGTAAAGGCACTTGCTGCCAAACCTGATGAACAGTTTGATCCTCAGGACCCACACTGTGGAGAACTGATTTCTACAAATTGTCCTCTGACTTGTCCATGACAAGACGTGTGCATGACATTGTCCTAGTTAGGTTTGCTTATTGCTGTGATAAAATACTTAGACCAGAACCAACTTGAGGAGGACAGCATTTAATTGGCTTACACTTCCAAGATATAGTTCATCCTCAAGAAGAGCCCAGGAAGGAATTGAAGTACAGACCACAGAGAGGGAACACCGCTTACTGGCTTGCTCCTCTAACCTCAGCCTCCTTTCTCATACAACCAAGGACCACCTGCCAAGGGGTGGCACCACCCACAGTGGGTCAGGCCCTCTCACTCAACAATGGAAAAAATGCCTCACAGACATATGCATAGGCCAATGTGCTAGAGGAGATTTCCCAGTTAAGGTGTGTCAAATTAACAAGTCACCCAGCATACACACACACACACACACACACACACACACACACACACANCTATTATATCCTACATACCTGCAACATCAGCATCCTGAAAACACAATCAGGGCTGGAGAGATGGCCTAGCGGTTAAGAGCGCAGACCGCTCTTACAGAGGACCCGGGTTCGATCCCCAGCACCCACATGGCGGCCGAGAACCGTCTGAAACTCCAATTCCAGGAGAGCTCCAGTTCCAGGGGAATCCGAGACCCTCTTCTGACCTCCGCGGCATTGCACGACATGGGTGCACGGACTTGCATGCAGACAGTACATCATATACATACGGAAATAAATAAAATTAATAAAAAAATTTTAAAAAAAGAAAACACAAAGTCTTTTTATTTGTCTTTTTGAGGGTCTCCCTATAGCCCCCAGCTGGCCTAGAACTCACTCTGTAGACCAGGCTGGACTTGAACTCACAGAGATCCACCTGCCTCTGCCTCCCAAGTGCTAGGATTAAAGGAATATGCCACCACACCTGGCTTTTTTTTTTTCTAATTTTGAGACAGGGTCTCATATAATCCAGGTTGGCTTCATATTCACTATGTAGTCAAAGAGGACCATGAACTTCTGCTTCTGTTTCTACCTTTTTAGTACTTGAATTATAGGCATGCAGCATTGTGCTAGTTCTGCTGACAAATTCTGTTGCCAACTTGAGATATAGCCTGACAACCCCTCCCCCTGCCCCACCATCTTACCTCAGCTACAGTACTTTCTGAGTGCGTGGGTAGCTGACTGGTTTTAAGGTACAGTTGATCACAGTAAAGAAAACCATGGCGGAAGGAACAGCTCCTGGCTGTGGTAGCAGAAGCACAAGGCTGCTTGCTTCCACGTCCATAGATCAGGAAGCAGAGGAAGGGGGAATTTCTGTCTGCACTCCAAGACGTTGCTTTCAGTTCTTTTGGGTATATAATCCCAAAGTGGAGGGATAGATCATATACTGATTCTATTCTTAATTTATCAGATCGTGTGCTCTACCACTGAGCTATATTCCCAGCCCTTGCTTTCCTTTTTATACTTTGAGATAGGGTCTTTCTAAGCTCCCAAGGCCGGATTTGCACTCACTTTGAAGTTCAAGCAAGTTTCAGGCTTGCTATCCTCCTGCCTCAGCCTCCTGAGTAGCTGAGATTACAGGTGTCCACCATTAGGCCAAGGTTGATTTGCTGCTTCTGATAGAAGCCTTCTTAATGGATTTGAGGTAATTTCCCAGGATTCTTAACTGATACTATGTAAGCCCATCTCCTTCTGACAGTGCAATAATACGGAGGTAGAATTCTGGCATTCAAGGTTGTGCTCCTTGATTTGCGAAGAAAAACAGTACGTGTTGAAGTTTTACAATACAAATTAGTCCTAATCTGCCCCCTCCAAAGTTCTGAACCCAGTTGAAATGTGTGACAGAAGTACAAAAATTCCAAAAGAAATGGAGTAGAAGCCTCGGCACTTCCTATTTTTTTAAGTTTATACTATATTTATATTTGACTGGAATATACAGAACATCTTTGCTATTTGCAGTCACCCTTACTGGCAACAGCTCATTGAGACTTTGAAGTCAGATGGCAACTATAACTGAAAATCACATTCTCATATAATCTAGGTTGGCTTCATATTCACTATGTAGTCAAGGAAGACCATGAACTTCTGCTTCTGTTCCTACCAATGAACAGTTTACTTAAGTGGCAACTGGCAGACCTCCGTGGCCCACCTTGCAACAGATGTGGAAAGGTGCCCCCTATAGGAAAAGGGCGAAAGGCGGGAGGACAGTAGACTGCCTGGGAAGCAGATGACTGCCAGGAAAGCGGAATGAGTAGCCACGCCTATAGCTTAAGTCCTTGCCCTGTTCTACCCTTAGCCAAAAGGGAAGCACAGCCCTCTGAGAAAGACCTCTCCCCTGTCTGAGAAAGCAGACACTCACATACTGTCTTAGGTGACATCTGAACGAAGGGAGAAATGTCTTCTTCCAACAGGGTTCTGTACAGCATGCTGAAGCTGTTCTTTCTGGAAAGATGTGAGAGCTCCTCGTAGGAAGGCAGCTCCCCAGCTCCCGGCTCCTTCCGACATCCTCCTGAGGTCAGACACTAGACTCGAAAGGCTCTGAAGGGCCTCTGAAGGGAGCATTAATTGAATTTACTCAAAGCTATACATACCCTAGTCTAAAAGTTCTCCAACTTAAAATTTCCCAAGCAGTCCATTAAGCTTCCCAGAGATTATGCAATCAGCTCAGAGGAAGGCATAAAACTCCTCCATTTATTAAATGCCAGTAATATTTAAATGCTCCTAAAGGGAAGCCCCATAAAAACCCTAACTGTGATTTCTACTCTATAAATAAGTCCTATGCCAAAAGAGGCCATATTGGAAGAAAGCAGTCCAAAAAAGTCCAACGCCCTTTACAAATAGCCCTACCCAATTCCCATGACTTTATTTCCCCCTACAAACACACTTAAACTCCCTCACCATTTGACTGGTGTGGCTACTTCCAGTTCCCACCAATCAGCTAACCAAACCTCACTGACCATAATAAAGGTCAATAGGGATTGTTGAGATTGGTAGCTTTCTTTTCTACCTTGCAACTCTTTCCCCTCCTCCTATTCCTTACAGCCCCATTGGAGCAAATGAAATATTTCACATTATTAAATTCTCAAGGAGTTATTAAAATTTAAAAAGTGTCTTTTAGCTTGGAGGTTGAGGTCTGTAGAAAGTGAAGTCTAAATTTCCTGGCCCGTCTCTCTGAGTGCAGGGTCCGTCCGTCAAGAGGCCTCGCTCAGCAATGGTGCTGGAGCTTGATGCTCCTTGCAGAGCAGTCAAGGAGGCCCCCTGGATTTCAGTGTCTCATTCAGTGTCTGGAGTCAGTGTTTGGATGTAGCTTGGGGGGGGGCAACTCAGTGCAGTGCAACAGTCTCATCCATGTCTCAGGCTTGCTGGAGCTTGTCCTCCTGTTCATTGGCTCTCTTCCAAGCTGATGGTCTCTCAAAAACATTTAAAGTAAACCTCTGTCAGAGGTATCTTTCTACCTGTTAGAGGTAATGACGTTTTTGTAATTTTTTAAATTGAATTTTTTTTTTTTTTTTTTTTTTGAGACAAGGTCTTCCTATAGTCCGAGCTGTCCTGGAACTCACCCTGTAGACCAGGCTGGCCTTGAACTCACAAAGATCCACCTGCCTCTGCCTCCCAAGTGCTGGGATTAAAGGGTGTGCCACCACGCCCGGCTAAATTGAATTTTTAATGTATATCACACAGAACATCCCAATCATCTCTATACCTCCTTCCTCCATTGGCACCTCCGACAGCCCTCCTGCACTGGAATTCATACACTCTGTCATCTGTGCCAAGTCCCATCCTGTCAATCTAGTGTCCCCAGATGTCCCTCAGTGTAAGGTCATCCACTGGAGTCTAGTCAGTCCATCCAGAGTCCCTCCCCTTAAGAAAATCAGCTCTTCCTCACCCAGCAATAATCAGCTGCCAATAATTCTTTGACTGAGATTGGGGCCTGCTGTCCATTTCTTTAGCTCTGTGCTGGGTTTTTGTCTGCTTGAGTTTGTACCAGCACAGCAAACAACACTGGTGAAATAGTGGCATTATTTTCTTGAGTGGTAATCAACAGCTACTTAATTGGACTTAAAGCATACTCAATTGGAGGAAAGCATGTGTGGTACTATAAACATAAAATATACATGGCTGGAGAGGTCATAGATCTTAGATAAAACCTGCAGGCTGTCACATCCCTAGACAAATGTAATTTCTTACTATGGATGTGATGTTTACAGACAAATATCCAAGTCACCACTCATCAAACAAAGCGTCTTTTCCAGCAGACAGAAATTATTACAGAACTCCACAACTGGTCATACACAGAGATTGTCTATGAATTTGCCCAAGCTTAAGTGAAACATGTAGAGATAAGACTTAACCCAGCTCTAGTAAGCACCCTGACCCTTTCACATGAGATTCTGAAGTCCATGAATAAATAAACCACTTTCTCAGCCCACAGAGTGTCCCTTGCCATGAGGCTATTAGTTCCTAAGACTGCAGGACCACTGCACATTCAGAAGGCCAAGGACCAGCAAAACTGATGCCCTCCAACCTAGACCAAAGGCTGTCTTCTCCTAGACAGTGAAGATGAAATGGCTAGCCAGAAAAAAAGATCTTTTTATTTATCTATCTAGTTAGTTATTTTTACATGTGTGTACATGTGGGTGGTGCACACAGACAAATGTTCAGGTGCATATACCCATGGGCACACATGTAGAAGCCAGAGGAGGACTATATGTTTCTTCCTTTGTCACTCTCCTTTTGTTGCCTAGAGACAGGGTCTTTCAATAAAGCAGAAGCTGGTCATTTCAGCTAGGCTGTCTGACAAGCAAGCTCCTAGAATGCACTTATTTCCATACCTCAATGCTGGGGCTACAGGCACATGCAGTGGTGTCCAGCTTTTTGTGGGTCCTGGGATTAGAACTTGGGTCCTCACACTTGTATCATAAGCACTATTATCATTTCTCCAGGCCCTGTTGCCAGGTTAGCCTTGAATTACTAGGTTAGATGACCCTTAGCCTCTCAAGTAGCTGTGACTTTAGGTGTGTGCCACATCAGCTTACAGAAGAATCCTTTATTAAAAGATGTTTATTTTATGTGTATGAGTGTTTTGTCTGCATGCATGTATACATGTGTATGCAGTGCCTGAGAAGACCAGAAGAGGGCATCAGATCTCCTGGACCTGGAGTTACAGATAACTATGAGGCATCATGTGGGTGCTGGGTACCAAATCCAGGTCCACTGTAAGAGTAGCTCTTAATCACTGACCCATCTCTCCAGTCCCCAGAATCTTTTTATTGTATAAAAGCATCATGGCTCTCAAGTTAGCTGAAGATGGAAATGAAAAAAAAAATGTAAATGATCATGATCTTTATACATTGTAGAATAATCCAACCCAGGTTTGTGGAAAAGATTAACTGGGTCATTTTTTTTTTTTTTTTTTTTTTTTGGTCTTTTCAAGACAGGGTCTCCCTGTAGCCCCAGCTAGCCTGGAACTTGCTCTGTAGACCAGGTTAGCCTTGAACTCACAAAGATCCGCCTGCCTCTGCCTCCCAAGTGCTAGGATTAAAGGCATGCGCCACCATGCCCAGCTAACTGGGACCTTTTTAAAAAAGCAATCAGAAGCCACTGTTGTGGCACACACTCGTAATTGCAGTACTTGGGAGGCAGAGGCATGTGGATCTCTGTGAGTTAGAAGTCAGCCTGGTCTACACAGTGAGTTCCAGGCCACCTGGGGCTACAGGGAGACCCTGTCTCAAAAACATTTAGAAGCATTAGGCAGCTTAAGCTTACAGCTGCTGCAGTAATAAACTAGGGAAGAGAAAGCAACTATAGAAAAGGATAGAAGCCCATGTCCATTAGGAACAATACGTCCTTCCAGTCAACGGTTCCAGCCCCTTGATCAGAAGTGGCAGCTCAGGCTCCAGTATTATTATATTAGTTGCTTTTCTGTTGCTGCGATCAAAGCACCACAACCAAGGGAACTTATAAAAAGAGTTTAGTTGAACTTACGGTTGCAGAGGAATTAGAGTCTATCATGGTAGAGAGGCCTAGTGGCAGGAGGTGCCAGAGCAGGAGGAAGCAGAGGCTCACATCTTCAAGCAGACACAGGAAGCAGAGTGGCTGAGGATCCAGCAAGCTTAAGAACTCTCTAAGCCCACCCCCTGTGATGCGCTTCCTCCAGCATGGTCTTCTAAGACCCCCCAAAACAGACCCACCCACTACTTGGAGCCATGGAGGACATTCTCATACAAACTACCCCATAGGCTCATCATGGCCATGCAAAATGCAAAATGCATTTACTCCAACCTTAAAAATCCCCATAGCCTTTCCCAGTGTCACTGTGATTCAAAAGTCCAAAGTCCAAAGTGTCTTCTGAGACTCAAGGCAACCTTTAAAGCGTAAGTACCTTTAAAATCAAAAGACAAATTACATACTCCCAACGTACAGTGGAACTGAATACACATTCCCATTCCAGAAGGGAGGAATAGAGGCATAGTGAGGAAATACTGGACCAAAACGAGACCGAAAACCAGCAGGACAAACACCAAGTCCAGTAGCTCCATGTGTGACTTCCAAAGGGCGTTGGATGGATCGGCCTCTCCAGCTTTGTTCTGTGCAACATACACCTCTCTCTTGGGCTGGTACCATTCCCCGAATGCAGCTTTCCTTGTAGATATCTCACAGCTCTAGCATCTCAAATATCTTGGGTTCTCCACTGCCAACCAGGCTTCACCTTCGCAGTTTCACACAATGGCCTGTGGGAATGTCCCTGCTGCATGCTGCCCCTGCTGGCTCTTTGGGACTGAGTAGGAAGAACTGATGACTCCGTCACTCTTGCCTTTTTCATGCTGCAGCCTCTGATCCCAGCTGTGTTCCATGTAGAATCAGTGACAGTAAACATGTGTGGAATAAACACTTGTGCAGAGAGAATGCAAAAGGCCACACTGTGAGAAGAAACAGGGCTGGAAATGGAGTCTGTTCCTGCCTCTGTCACACCCCCGACGTCTCCTAAAGCCACTCATTTTGTCTTCAAAATAGAGACCACTTTCACCTCGTACATTTTGAGACTTGAAATAATGTCTGAAGCTGTCTCCTGTCCAGTACACAGAAAGCAACCCACCCCTGGGAGAGGTAGGTAAAATTTGACATTGGTAAAGACATCAGAGCTGACCATTTGTCAAAGATTTTAGTGTTTGCAAATCTTACTCAAATTTGACCATTAAGAACTTCGGCTAGGATGATTTAACTCCAAGCTTTTGGAGAATTTTTATTCTTTGAAGAGATAAACGGCTCTGTTGCATGTGAAGGATTGTGAGGACTTTATTTTTTTATTTTTTGGCCTTTTTGAGACAGGGTCTCCCTGTAGCTCCAGCTGTCCTGGAACTCACTCTGTAGACCAGGCTGGCCTTGAACTCACAGAGATCCGCCTGCCTCTGCCTCCCAAATGCTAGGATTAAAGGCACGCGCAACCACATTCAACAAGGACTGTCTTTTTAAAACATTAAACAAATCTCCCAGTGCATCCTCGGGAAAAAAAAAGAAAAGAAAAGAAAAAAAAAAGACAAAAAAAACATTAAACGAGTCAACTTATTTCCCCAGGCCTCTTGACAAAGTTAATTATTATGTAATCAGCAGAAAGTGTCCTTAACTATAAGTACCCAGATTTATTTCTTTTAGATTCATGCTGATTTAAAATTTACAAATAAAATAAAATAAAATAAAATTTTAATTATAAATATATTTAATAAAATAAAAACAATCTGTTCTGAGAAGTGGACACTTGCTGACATTCTTTCTGGGGGTTCTCTGCCTGTGGGGGTGGCTATCCTGTCCAGTGAGGACCTTCAATCACAAGAGCTGCCTTCTTGTATTTAACTTTGACCAAATTATATTTGAAAATTCTCAGGATAGATGTATCACTCTGAGAACTCAGGCTTTCAGGTCATAAAAAATAAAATTTAAAAGAATTTAATGAAAGTTGGCTGACCATTCTGATACAGAGCTCAAAAAATCTAGGCTCTGGAAGTGAGGCAAAAAATAAGATGAGGCAAATGCAAGAAAGACTCGCCTTGCACTTGAGGAGCAGCTGTCCCTAGAGAAGGTGTTTGAAACTCTCTATCCAGTGTTTTGAACAGCAGGACATGACTTGTTAGTGAATTGTGAAATACAGTGTACTGTGAGTAGAATTTTCTTTAAAGGCACACTCTAGAACAGAACATCTCTGTGTGAGTCACTAGAGGTGCACCAAGTGTTGCTTGGTGGAATTTTCCATTTTTAACGTGCACACACAGGCACCTGGGGCAGGATCAAACTCAACATTCTGTGCTTGCTAGGCAAGCACTCTACTTCTAAGCCATAGACAGTTACATTTCACTTTGCAGGAAGTATAACTTTTACTGTGGGCTGTGTTTTTTTAAAATATATTTTTTATTTTATGGGTATGAGTGTATCGCCTGCTTGTAGGTGGGTGCACCCATGTTGTAGAATGCCCTCAGAGGTCAGAAGAGGGCGTCAGATCCCCCCTGGAACTGAAGTAACACACAGTTGTTAGTCACCATGTTGGTGCTGGAAATCAAACCTAGGTCTTCTGCAAGAGTAGCCAGTGCTCCGAACCACTGAGTCATCTCTCCAGCCCCAGGCTGTGGTATTTTGAAAAGTTTGAATATACAATGTAGGCTACTCCATTATTGTGGGATCCAAGGTTCTTAGAGAGAAATTTAAGCTTATTTTCACTCACATAGATTAGGAGATAGGACAAACATAAAGAAAAACTGGACTTGTGGCACAAAGAATAATAGAGTATACATTTACAATTTTCAAGTTTTCTGTGAGAAGAAATTAGAAAATTGTTAGACGTAACATGCCTTTTGTTTTCTTTTCAAAGCGGTAAACCAGAACAGTCTTTTCATTCCTGCTCTCTTAATGCAGCTGTTTCGGCAGAGGAAAGCAGAGTCAACAACTCAGTGTCTCCTTGCTGACTATTTTCTAGGCAACACAGACATTAGATAGATGTGAACAGGTTGAACCACACAGTCAGCAGGCATGCTGCGTTTTCGAGCCAGCTCCCGAGGCCGCTGGTGGCTCCTCCCCCTTTCCCCTTTAATCCAGCAGGGGTGGTTTGCTGCTGCTAGGGCTGGAGAGCGCTAACTGGAATTCACTATAGACCAGACTGGCCTTGATTTCACAGAGATCTGCCACCCTCTGCCTCCTGAGTGTTTGGATTAAAGAAGAACAATACCACCCCTGGCTCCTGACTGTTTCCATGTTGATTACCTGTTCTTTACAAGATGCTTTATATCATTTGTCTGATTTTTGTTTGTAGGTGCTTTTTACATTATATATCTTTTTTTAAAAATATCTTATTTTTATTATATATATATATATATGTGTGTGTGTGTGTGTGTGTGTGTGTGTGTGTGTGTGTGTACTGTCTGCATGCAAGTGTGCCAGTGTCATACAATGTCTACAGAGGTCAGAAGAGGATGTCAGAAACCCTGGAACTGGAGTTATGGGTGGTTGTTAGCCGCCATGTGGATGCTGGGAATTGAACCAGGGTCTTCTGCAAGAGCAGCCAGTGTTCTTAAGCACTGAGCCATCTCTCCAGCCCCAAGAGCTTTACAATGAAAAAAAAATTATTTTGTTGGTTTCTTTTTTTATATATTTATTTATTTATTATTTATTTATATGAATGTACTGTCTGCATGTAGATTTGTGCACCCATGTCCTGCAATGCCGTGGAGGTCAGAACAGGGTGTCAGATTCCCCTGGAACTGGAGTTCTCCCGGAATTGGAATTACAGATGGTTCTCAGCCGCCATGTGGATGCTGGAGATCGAACCCGGGTCCTCTGCAAGAGCAGTTGGTGCTCTTAACTGCTAGGCCATCTCTCCAGCCCCTTTGTTGGTTTCTTAGGACAGGGTCTCATATAGCACAGGCTAGCCTCTAACTTCCTGTGTAGCAGAGGATGACCTTGAACTCCTGATCCTCCAGCTTGGGCTTATACCTGGCACATTTTAAAAATACAGCTAGAAGGGCTGGAGAGATAGCCTAGCGGTTAAGAGCACCGACCGCTCTTGCAGAGGACCCGGGTTCGATCCCCAGCACCCACATGGCGGCTGAGAACCGTCTGTAACTCCAATTCCAGGAGAACTCCAGTTCCAGGGGAATCCGAGACCCTCTTCTGACCTCCACGGCACTGCACGACACGGGTGCACAAACCTACACGCAGACGGTACATTCATACACACAGAAAATAAATAAAAAATATTTTTAAAAAAATAATAAAAAAATAAAAATACAGCTAGAATTTTTTTTTCTTTCATAGCTACTGGGTGTAAGCCTTTTTAAAAGAACGCCTCCTTTGTCCTTTACTCATTAAATATTTTCCAGCATTTTCTTCTAGTTCTGGCTACATTTTCATGCTTACTTCATGTGAGTCTTATTAAAGGTATCATGGTCAATAGTTTCACCATCAAATATTGAATAGTTTGGCGTTTCCCTATTAATTGTGATATTATTTTTTAAACATCAAATCCCTGTGCATGTCTACACTGCTGTATTTCCGTGATTTATTTCTGTGCCAACAGCACATCCCAGCTCCACTGATATATCTATACACAAAACTGAATATTCCAGATAAACATTATCATCAACATGTTATATCCATTTTAAACATTTTGTTAGTTGTATGAAATCACTTTGAATTTATAATTTGGCAGAAATATTTACGATGTTGGGTCTTCTCATACCTGGCATGTCTTCCCATAGATATCATAGGAACCTTTTTTAATAACTTTTTTCTAGATACTTTTTCTATTACCTTGATACATTCTAATTGGTCATTGTGCATTCGAAACCTTGGCATTGTCATGCATGGCTTCCCTATCTTAGTGGTCGTGATAGCATGCCAGCAGAGGAGCTTGCGGTTTCTGTCAGATTCAAAAAACTCCCTACGTATCAACTTTGTTCTGTCTTGTTTTTGAACATGCATACTTTGTGTTGTGTTTTGTCTTTTGTGATAGTGAGACTGTTTTGTCAAATTTGTTTGCAATAGATTTCTTAGACCTCATCAAGCTAAGGAAGCTAAGCTGTCTTCCTTTAAGGTCTAGATTGTTAAAGGGTCCTAGGAGGCAGAACTTTGACGTAGGTGGCCTATTCAGGGATAAGCGCTCTGCAACCTTTTCTTCTCTGCACATTGGCCAGTTGTGAGTTTCTGTGTTAATCACCATCTTCTGCATAAAGGAATCTTCTCTGGTAAGAGTGGAGAGATATATTAACCTATGAGTATAAGCTTACTCATTAGGAATCAGTTTAATATAACTATTCAGTAGAAGTAGTATTAGGTTCTCCCCTATGTCCTGTGACCTGTCTAGCCTGTTTCCTTTGCCTGGTATCAATTTCAGGTATGGGCCCCAGCTTATGAAGTGGAACTTAAATCCAATTAAAGAGTGGTTGGTTACTCCCATTAATATTCATGCCACTATTGCACTGGTGGGCATATTTTGCCAGGCCAGCTGTATTTGTAGTTCACAGAACTCATAGCTGGGAAGGGTTGATTACTTTTTCTTCTGGTAGCATGCATAGCACCTTCCAGCACTATGGATTCTAGCAGTAGAGATGAGGCTCTTGTCAGCACCAGCTTTATTTCTCCTGGTTTGTTTCTGCAGCTTATGTATATCGTGTCTTCAGCAATAGGGTCTTAACATCCAGATCTGATGAGTAACAAGAGTTACTTATTTTATGTGTATGAGTGCATTGTCTGGATGTATGTGAGTGCACCTGTGTTGTACAATGCTTTATGTGTATGAGTACATTGTCTGGATGTATGTGAGCCCACCTGTGTTGTATAATGCCTGTGGAGGTCAGAGGAGGGGGATGGATACCCTGTTATTTAAGTAATTTCAGTGAGTCCTTCAAATTTACTGTAGTGAACTTATATGATTATATTTGGAATAAATTGTGAATAATACTGTCTTGTAATTCAAAGTATCCCTGTTTTATTTTTAAATCTTATTTTTTTTTCCTTGAGAGTGGGTGTCATTATGTAGAAACCTGGCTGTTCTGAAGCTCCTCATGTAGACCATGCTGGCCTTGAACTTGTAGAGATCTACCTGCCTCTGCCTCCTGAGAGCTGGGATTAAAGGTAATGTGCCACCATGCCCAGTTTATTTTAAAATATTTTAAAATAAAATATTTTAAAATAAAATATTTCCAAGGCAAGTTTTTTCTTAATTGCTTCTTGCTTTTTTTTTTTTCCTCTAAGAGTATGTCTTTCAAAATAATAGTTACATTTTAACTTATGTTCCTGTACATGCCACAGTGCACGTGTGGAGGTGACAGGACAACTTGTAGGAGTTGGTTCTCCTTCCACCATGTGGGGGCCAGGGATCAAACTCAGGTCAACAGGCTTGGTGGCCAGTGCCTTTACCTGCTGAGACATCTCACCAGGTCCCAGTTTGTCTTTTAATTTTTGAAAGTCCTTTTAGTTTCATTAAAATTTGTTTTATTCATTCCTCCATTCTATATTCTTTTTTATTTTTTTCAATTAGTAATAATCATGCCTTGGATAAACCTCATTGGCCACGATACTGCCATTGTGCAAAGCTCTCTATATTTTTTTTAATTTTTTATTTATTCTTCATGTGTATGAGTTTACTGTCTGCATGCAGGTCTGTGCACCTGTGTCATGCAATGCCGTGGAGGTCAGAAGAGGGTGTCAGATTCCCCTGGAACTGGAGTTAAAGACGGTTCTCAGCCGCCATGTGGGTGCTGGGGATCGAACCCTGGTCCTCTGTAACAGCAGTCAGCGCTCTTAACCACTAGGCCATCTCTCCAGCCCCATCTCTATTTTTTTTAATTAAAAAAAACTACACTTGTGTGTGTGTGTGTGTGTGTGTGTGTGTGTGTGTGTGTGTGTTTAGAGGGTGGGGGAACATGAGTGACCAGAGGGAAATTCACCGGAGCATCTTTCTTTGTACCACGTGGACTGAGGTCTTTGGCAGCAGTGCCTCCTGCACTGAGTCAGTTCAATCAGCCCAAACGTGGACACTTCTAATCTAACATATTCCCAAACATCCTGGTCTGAGGGTAGGTGGGCTAATCCAGCCTGATTTGGTTTTGGGAGTATGCACAATAAGGCAAAACGATGTTCCCAGGTGAACTTTTAAGACAAATCCCCAATTTATCATCTTAGGCCTATTAATAGTTGAGTGTATATGATTCAAATCAGATGCATTATGGAAGAGGCATATGCAGTGAGCAAAGGTTTATGTAATCCAAGCCTGCCAATCAAAATAGGAGAACCGGGCCTGGTGTGGTGGCACATGCCTTTAATCCTAGCACTAGGGAGGCGGAGGCAGGCAGATCTCTGTGAGTTCAAGGCCAGACTGTTCTACATAGCAAGTTCTAGACCAGCTGGGACTACAGGGAGACCCTGTCTCAAAAAGACCAAAATAAATAGACAAACAGGAGAACCATCCAAACTATGCCCCTAGTAAGCAAACTCTTCCTCCTTTTGAACCCCAGACAGTATCTAGGTCCCTGAGTGTCACCACTCACATGGCCTCTTGTTCTTGCAGTGTGTTCAGATTTGCTCTATAGTTTTGAATGTTTCCTTGCTATTTTGCAATCTGTGTGGATTGTTATTTCATTCTTGAATAAGACACCAGGAACCTGAAAACATCCAGCCCAGATCCCAACCTCCAGTAAAGTATTTGTATAGGTCAGCCAGGAGGTAAGGAAACACATTCTTTCCTATCTTACTTAAAAAAAAATTACCTCACTACTTTCTAGTTTTTTTCTGTTATCAGTGGTTCATAGCCCATGGAACCAAAAAGTTTGGTTGGAGAGCCCCCTAAAGGCTTTTTTGTTGTTGTTGTTTTGTCTTTTCCAGCTGACCTGGAAATGCTTTTAATTGTTCAACCTGAGCCAATAAGACATTTTAAAGATAGAAGAGGGGGCTGGAGAGATGGTTCAGTGGTTAAGAGCGCTGGCTGCTCTTTCAGAGGACTTTGGTTTGGTTCCCAGGACTCAGACCATAACTCCAGTTCCATAGGATCTCACACACTCTTCCTGTATCCACAGGCACTACATGATGTGGTACTCTTATATACATGCATGGATGTGGGTTTTTTGTTTGTTTGTTTGTTTGTTTGTTTGTTTGTTTTTGAGACAGGGTCTCTCTTTGGCCCCAGCTGGCCTGGAGCTTGCTATGTAGAGCAGGTTGGCCTCGAGCTTGCTATGTAGACCAGGCTGGCCTCTAACTCAGAGACCCACCTGCCTCTGACTCCAGAGTGCTGGGATTAAAGGCGTGCACCACCATGCCTGGCCTAAAATGGTTCTTAGCCGCCATGTGAGTGCTGGGAATTGAACCCAGGTCCTCTGCAAGAGCAGTCGGTACTCTTAACTGCTGAGCCAACTCTCCAGACCTAGATGTGGTGCATTTATATACATGCATGAATGTGGTGCATTTGTATACATGCAGGGAAAACACTCATACACATAAGATAAAAATAGTAAATTTTAAAAAAGATAGGAAACAGCCAAGCACAGGCAGAGGAAAGGGGTCCTCATGTAGGAAGGAGTGTTTCCTGGCTGGACAGAAGTCTGGTATTTTCACTTTTATTTTGTGATTCTTTCCTTTTTTTTTTTAAAGGTCTTTTTGAGACAGGGTCTGCCTGGAGCCCCAGCTGGCCTGGAACTCACTCTGTAGACCAGGCCAGCCCTGAACTCACAGAGATCTGCCTGGCTATGCCTCTCAAGTGAGTGCTAGGATTAAAGACATGCGCCACCACGCTAGGCTGATTCCTTTTTAATCACCTGCTTGAGAACTGCTCAAGTGAAACTATGGCACAAAAATAACTCATCTTCATGTCTGAATTTCAGGAATAGACATTTTGTAATTTAGACACATGTGAAATTGAAGAGAACGCAGGAGAAATGGACACAAAAAAAAAAAAAAAAACTCCAAGCTGCAGAGTTAGGTTTGAAATTTAATTTCAGGAATTAATAAAAACTAACAGTATTATTTCAGATGCACGTGAGAACAAAGAGAAGAGCAGAAGAAAAGGGAAGAGAGGAAAAGGCATGGTGGTCCCCGCTTTTAATCTCGCCTCTCTAGGGGACAGAAACAGGTGGATCTCTGTAAGTTCCAGGGGAGTCTGGTCTACATAGTGAGTTCTGGCCACGCAGCACTACATAGTGAGACCCAGTCTCAAAAAACCAAAACAACAAAAAATCCCAACTGACTATAGAGTTGGGTTCTGCTTCGGCCCACTGCCCATGAGCAATATGGGTGTGTGTGGGGCAGGCGGGGGGGGGGGGGCGGGGGGGCGGCGGCTGCACAGTTTGAAGGCAGATGGAATACCAGGAATCCATAACAAAGATGGTAACAAGGTGAAGAAAAGCTGGAAAACCAGTAATTCTCCCCTGTCAAGGCGAGGTAAGATCCCCTACAAACCTCAGCTTTTCCTTAAGATTATTTCTGTTCTTCAAAATGGAACTTAACTTCGGAGGTGGAGGCATAAGGATCTGTCATGAGCTCCAGGTCAGCCTGGGCTACAGAGCAAGTTCAGGGCCAACCTGGGCTACTTGAGACTGTCTCAAAACAAACCAGATGAAGCAGACAATGCAGACTGGATTTCTCAATGACTCCAGGTGGCTCACCTACGGTTATTGGTGAAAATCCAAAAATTTAGTAATAAGAGAATCTGAGAAACAAATACAGATAGGGCCACCTTGAAAAATATGTAAAAATGATTACATACAGTTAAAGGAAGCAGATAATGTAAGTGTGATGGGAGATGAAAGTGGAAGAATTTGAAGGTCAAAACCTCATGCCTGAGATTCTGTTTTCAAAGATTGCTTTTACCTTTTAGAAGCATGCACACATATACATATAATTTCCAAGTTATTTCATGGCAGGTAAGGTTGCTCAGTAGGTAAAAGTATTTACTGTGCAACCCCAATGACCTGAGTTTGATCCCTGGGACTCACGTAAAGGTGGAAGGACAGAAGCAAGTGCTCTACAAAGCTGTCTCTGACCTCCACATAGGCACAGCAGCACATGGGTACTTCTATACACATGTTAAACATATGCACAGCAGCACATGGGCACTGCTACACATACGTTACACACAGAAAGACACACACAGACACAGAGTAAATGCTTAAATTACTGTTTTATCATTTTATCAGTTTTCAAAACTATCCCATTAAGAATTACAAACATGGGGGCTAGATGGCTTAGTGGTTAAGATCACTGATTGGTCTTACAGAGTTCAGTTCCCACCATCCACATGGTGGCTAACAGCAGGCTAACTCCAGTTCTAGGGTATCAGATGCCTTCTTCTGGCCTCTTTGGGCATTGCACACACAGGTGCACTCATACATAAATGCAGGCAAAATGTTCACATACATTAAGAAAAATTACAAATATGGAAAACAAAACAAGGCTGGGTGTGGTGGCTCACGCCTGTAATCCTATCACTTAAGAAGAGAAGGACTGTCACAAGTTCAAGGCTGGCTAGGGCCACATAGTGAGATGATCTCAGAAAACAAAATTATAGGTGCATTGTTTTAAACCTATAATCCCAGCCCAAGTGGAGGTGGGGCAGGGAAGGAGTGAGGAACAGCAGGGAGGGAAAGAGGAAAGGGTTGAGACATAGTTCATTGATATAGTAACAGTATATACAAAGCATTGGCTTCAACCTATAGCACCAAAAACAAAATAAGACAAAACAACCAAACAGAAAACCACCAATCTGAACATTTGTGCTTTATCCAAAATGTAAACCTTAGCATGTAAGGTTCAATCTGAAGTTGTCTAGCACCAAAAACTAAAAATAAAGTGCAAACCTAAGCATGTAGTTTTTTTCTTTTTCTCCTGGAGGAAAAGAACAGGTCTATGCTGCACAGACTGTCACACCATCTCCGATCTTCCTGGCCACCTGCCTGAATATCACTTGTCACTGCCTATTAACTTGTGCCTGTAGTTCCTCAAACGCACCACACATGTTGTTTCCCCTGCCTCAGGTTATCTTCTCCCTTCATTTCCTTATTCACCAGATTCTACTCAGTTTGTTAAGGCAGTAAGATGACCACTGTTTAAATAAAGACAACCTTTACTCTCTTTAGATGGCCTTTCTTAGTCCAACAGCTCTTCTCCGTGCACTAAATTCTCATTTTAAAATTCCCACTGTTCATATAATATAGTGTTAAAACATCTGCGTGTGTCCTTCCTTCTGTCTACTATTAAAGGGCAGAGCCTGGGGGGGGGGCAGATAAATCCATTATGGCTAAGTATAAAAGAGCTGTCTTCTTCCCCAATAACCTACAAGGTGGGCAGGAGATGGGAGTCACTCCCACTCATCATATTGGATCATATTGGACATCAGACAACTGCAGCCCCCCCCCCTTGAAGTGTAGCATTCCTAAGATTATCCCTCCTGAGGCACATCTGCCCTGTCCTCTGGAGGCAAGTGGCGCAAGCCATAAGTTGGGGGGGGGGGAGCTGCTATGGTATTCCTGCTATAAAACTTAGCTGTTGCAGAATGCACATAGGCTTCCCTTCTGTCCCGCCCACCTCCTAGTCAAAGAGCCCAACAAAACTCTATGTGCTTAAAACCCTTGCAATAAATGAGTTTTGTTCGCTGATGCAACTCCTGGGTCTTCGGATGCATTTGGGTTCATTTGCAGGGACTGTTCTCTGCTTCCTCCTGTATCCCTTCTTGCACCCCTTGGTAGTCACGCCACAGCCAGGCACGACTGCCATATCTAGGGCTGTGAAGCTGGTGATCTGGGAGGTAGGAACCTCACTACATGGAGGAAGCCAATAAGAGACTACATCTTGTGCATGGTTTCCTTCCTTTAATACTTAACCATGATTAATTAATTAATTAGCCCTTTGGTATCAATGAGGAAGGGCTGTTTGTAAGAAATTCAATACTCCCAGCTTTTCTCACATCTCACCTCACAGTCTGGTTGTGCTAAAAGATGTATTTATTTTTAGACAGAATCTTTTCTTACTATGTAGCCCTGGCAGGCCTGGAACTTACTATATAGACCAGGCTAACCCTGAACAGATACACTTGCCTCTGCTTCTCAAGCGCTCAGATTAAGTGAACCACCATCCCTGGTTTATCTGTGTGTTTTTTCCAGGCAGAGGTAATTAGCCCAGATCTGTTTTCATGCTCTTACAAACTCTGCCTTTTTAAATCCCCCACTAGCTGTTGTAATCTATAAGCAAGGTTTAGGACCTAGGCACTTGTCTGCTGCTCTGTCTGCTGCTTTGGTTAGGAATTAGGATATGCCAAGATTTCTAGTCATGTAAATTACATGTCTACATTTAATCAAATGGTGTACCATATTGGGAGTGGTGGCCCACGCTTTAAATCCCAGCACTTGGGAGGCAGAGGCAGGCAGATCTCTGTGAGTTCAAGGCCAGCCTGGTCTACACAGTGAATTCCAGGACAGCTAGGGCTACAGGGAGACCCTGTCTCTAAAAGACCACCCCCCCCAAAAAAAAGGGTGAGCTACTCAATGTATTCATTTCATCCTTTTGTGTCTCTCTTCCCCTTCTCTGTTCTTTTCTTCCTCCACAAAGTATTATTTCCATGAGGGTAAAGGCTTTTGATTATTTATTTTTGCTGAAAGCCACAGCACCCACAACAGTGTTGTATAAAGTATTGTGTATTTGATGAATGAATTATAAAGTGTAAAAAAATATATAGCTGAAAAATAAACAGTATAATATAATAAATCACCATATAATGGTTTTCAACTATGAATTTTAAGACAGTATATAATAAAAAACATAAGAAAATTTATTCAAAGTTGAAGGCAAAAACATAATTTTGAAAGGTGGGACCTATGCCAGGTATGATGACGAATGGATGATTTCTTGAAATTCAAAATCGGATCCAAGAATGTCTTTCAGAATGTTCTAGAGGATTGGGTTTACTTTTATTTGTCTTAGATGAGACAGTCACTATCCTATTTTCTTTCCTGATAGCAGTGGACTTTTTCAGACTCACTTTTAACTGCTTCGCTGACCACAGACCTACTTTCCCCGGCTCCTCTACTTTTTGAGTTCACAGCAGAGTCAGAGCCCGAGTGCAGGTCTTTCCCGGGGTGCTTCCTGGTGCCGTGCTGTTGGGTGTGTCTCGGAAGATGTATTTTTAGACACCACTGCTTCTTCTCTTTGACTTCCAGTTCCAGCAATCCTATCTGCTACAGGAGAACATGTTCTAGCAATGGCCTCCCACTGCTCAGGGGCTGCTACAATTGGCAGCTTGTCTCTGGAGGTTGTTAATGCCTCTTGTGTAGAAACCGGAATGTGGAAGGAGTCGGGAGACAAAGGGATTCTAGTATCACTTGTAATTTTCTGAAACTAGAAGGAAAAACAAAGCAAGCCATTAAACAAGAGTTCCAAACTTCAATACAAACTGATCTTACCATTAGGGACTCAGCTCATAATTCAGATTTTACTGTTATTTATTTTCCCAATTATACACTGCCATAAATTCTCAACTCAAAAATTAGCTGTGCTCAGAGCTACATGTACTACGTTTTTAGACTTCTGCATATTTATTTTTCCATTTCCCTGATTAAAAAAAAAATCCTATTCCCTAAGAAAATTAATTTCTAGCTTCCATAAAAATTGATGAGAAGAATCCAATGCTATATGACCGAGTTCACAAACTGTCAGCTCTGAGATTGGTCCTAGATTTGTAGATTGGTGCTGGAAGGTGGGGCTGGAGGTGAGGCAGAGGAAAAGCATCAGGAGGTCCCTGCCTGCTAGTTTATCTGGATTACTTGCTTTAATAACTTCTCTGCAGCAGTGTGTACCTTCATTAGCATCCCTTCATTGTAAGCTGACTGCATGCAGATAGAGACCTAGATGAAATGGGAATAAAATATGCATTTACAAAAGTTCACATTTGGATCATTTTCTTTAATCTTTCATTTTTCTTCATGTGCATAATTTGCCTTAAATATAAATTATCAAAAGAACTTTCAGTTTTTTTTAAATTTATAGTAATGCAGAATTATGGGGTGGGTACAAACTTACTATTCTCAGACTTGGAAAGTACCCCTAAGAGGCTTCTGGCCCCGAAGCTCAGGAGCCATGTGACAGAGCGCCATTGTTTTCTCTAACTGGGTGTTCCAATTAGCCTTAAATTGCTGTGACAAAACACTCTGACCAATACCAACTTGGGGAGGAAAGGATTATATTTAGCTTATATCTCCGAGGTCACAGTTCATCACTGAGGGAGCCCAAGGTAGGAATGCAGGGCAAGAACCTGGAAGCAGGAGCTGAAGCACAGGCCATGCAAGAAGGCTGCTTACTGGCTTGCTCCCCTCTCCCAAGGTCAGCCTGCTTTTTTATACAATACACAACAACCTGCTCAGGGGTGGCCCCACCCACAGTGGGCTGGGTCTTTCACGTCACTCAACAACCAAGAAAATACCCCACAGACATGGCCACAGGCCAGTCCAATAAAGGAAATCCTCCAACTGAGGCTCCTTCAACCTAGGTGTGTCAAGCTGACACTAAAGCTATCCAGCACAACTGACTCCTTATCAACTTGACACACAAAATACATCACTATTAAATCATCACCTTTCCATTTCTTGTCCCCAAGGTATGTTAATATTAATATATCACAACATAAGACAGTTCAACCTTAAAAGTCCCACAATCTTTAAAAATTCAACATTTTATTCAAAGGCTTCTCAAAAGTCTCTTAACTGTGGGCTCCTATAAAAATCCAAAACAAGGGCTGGAGAGATAGCCTAGCGGTTAAGAGTACCGACGCTCTTGCAGAGGACCCGGGTTCGATCCCCAGCACCCACATGGCGGCTAAGAACCGTCTGTAACTCCAATTCCAGGAGAACTCCAGTTCCAGGGGAATCCGAGACCCTCTTCTGACCTCCGCGGCATTGCACGACACGGGTGCACAGACCTGCATGCAGACAATACATTCATACACATGCAAAAATAAATAATAATAAAAAAAAAATCCAAAACAAGTACTGTCATATGTTAAAAGGGAAGAATCGGGGGCAGCTGAGCAAAACCAAAGTGAAGCACGGCAGCTCAAGGCTGGACATCTGGGATCCACTAGGATCTTCTGGGCTCCTAAGGGTTTGGGCAGCTCCACTCCTCTGGTTCTGCCACTCACAGGGCACAGCTCGTCCTGCAGGTCCAGGCGGGCTCTATTCCACACCTGCTGCTGCCCTTGGTGGTCATCCCATGGTCCTGGCATCTCCAAAAGTTGGGGTCTCTCCACTGAAACTGAGGCAGCACCTTCACCAATGGGCTTTGTGACCTCTCCTGGTGCAAAGCCGCATTCCCTTCATGACCCCTGCAGTCCTGGGGGTCTTCACTATAACTGAGGCTGCATTTTCACCAATGGCCTCTAGCATGTCAGGGTGCCAAGCCTCAGCTGCTGTCTATGACCCCTTCATGCTTAACACCAGAACCATACAGGAGACTACTACAGATTTCCAAGTCTTGCCTTCAAGGCTTGGGTCCTGTCTAGACCACAGCTTCTGTGTGCTGACGGTGAGGAAATTCTTCCCAGAAGATCTCACCTCGATCAATCATGATAGTCTCTTGTTACAGCTGATTTTTCAGCCCCAACTGACCAGTACCCACAGATTCTCAATTCAAAGCATCACACAAAGAGCCCTGACAGTCCCCGCTTCCCTTTGAAAGCTTCACAAGCTGGGTTTCCCTCCTCTACAGCTCTTTCAGCATAACTGTTCTAAGCTCCACAGCGACAAACTCTAAGAACCCAATAGCTTTTCCAGTCCAAATGCTTCCACAATCCTCCCCAAAACAACTGGGTCCGGTCTGCCATAGCCCACTCTCTGATACCAATTTCTGTTCTAGTTGGCTTTCAATTGCTGTGACAAAACACTCTGACCAATACCAACTTGGGGAGGACAGGATTTATATAGCTTATATCTCCCAGGTCACAGTTCATCACTTAGGGAGTCCAAAGTGCGAACTCAAGGCAGGAACCTGGAGGCAGGAGCTGAAGCGCAGGCCATGGAGGTACAATGCTTACTGGCTTTGCTCCCCTGGCCCACACTCAGCCTGCTTTCCACCCACAATGAACTGGGCCCTTCCACACCACTCGACAATCAAGAAAATACCCCACAGACATGGCCACAGGCCAGTCCAATGGAAGCAACTCCCCAACTGAGGATCCCTCAACCCAGGTGTGTCAAGTTGACACTAAAGCTGTCCAGCACAGGGTAAACTTGCTAATGACTCTTGAGTCAAGTTCTGCTGTGTCTCCCTACCTGGATATTCTGCATTTGTCCTACAGCACTCTGCTTTGGGTCTGGTTCTTCTCCAAGTGCTTTCAGTTCTTCTGGAAGTGAACTGCTAACAGAATTCATTTGAGGACGACCTAGTAAATTGAAATCTGACTGATCTATACCAGCCATAGTAGCTAGCTGCCCAAGCCTGCAGAAGAGGAAGAAGGAAAAGGCAAGGGGTGTTACGATTACTCAGGATAACTTAAATTCCCCCATAGCATGAAATATGTATAAATGAACACTTAGGATTCTAACGTCATAGAAGTCAATGGCCTACTCCAGACAACAACTTTGTACTAACTTGTCAGTCTTTCCACATTTAGATGCTAAGCTTACATAGGATCATCTAGTCCTTTCAGCAGTCCCTATTCTAATAACATATTAAATATCACTTGACTTTATTTCCATAGCATTCATCACTCCTGTTTTGTTTTTGAGGTAGGGGCTCACTGTGTAGTTCTAGCTGGCATTCATGAACTCAGAGATCCGCCTAACCTCTGCTTCCTAAGTGCTAGGATTAAAGGCTGCCACACTCAGCTGCATTTTAATCACTGTCCACGGCAGCTTCAACTTCTACCAATCCCATGCGTTTCAGCACCTTCCGTTACCTTCCACAAATGTTGTAGTTCTTTTCTAACATCAGCTCATTCACCTATAAAACACTGTTCTAGCAACTACATTCAGCATCTTTTGTTCTTTGAGACATGGTTTCATGTAGCCCGAGCTGGCCACAAATTTTTTATGTAGCCAAGGGTGACTTTCAAGTCCTGATCTTTCTCCCTCTACCTTCCAAGTGCTGGGATTACAGGTTATGTTCTATCATCCTTGTCTAGCATCTTTTAGTAAAATCATTCCTGGGTGAAAACCATTTATCTACACCTATATCTATACCACCCCTGTAGATTGATAACTATTCTAAAGCCTAGAATTTGGGGCTAGAGAGATGGCTAGGCACTTAGGCGCTCTTATAGAGGACCTGAGTTCAGTTCCTACCAACCACATCAAGCAGCTCACAACCACCTGTTAACTTCAGCTCCAGGGGATCCAATAGCTCTGGCCTCCACAGGCATTTGCATTTACATGCACATAATTCACACACAGATACACACACACACACACACACACACACACACACACACACTTAAACATAAAAATAAATATTCAAAAATAATTCAAACTTAACAAGCAAAATGAATAAAAGGCAAAGAGACTCCTATACATTTTATAATTTATTATTATTATTATTATTATTATTATTATTATTTTGTCTTTTTGAGACTGGGTCTCTTTGTAGCCCCAGCTGGCCTGGAACTCATTATGTAGACCAGGCTGGCCTTGAACCCACAGAGATCCGCCTGCCTCTGCCTCCCAAGTGCTGGGATTAAAGGCGTGTGCCACCACACGCAGTTACATTTTGTAATTTTTTAACTAAAATTATCTTTGGTGTTCTCTCTCTCTCTCTCTCTGAACATATTAAGGGCTATATTTATAACAGACAAAACTGGATATATTTTGGGGCTGGAGAGTAAGAACACTGGCTGCTCTTGCTGAGGACCCAGGTTCAGTTCCCAGCACCCACACTGGCTAATAACTGTCCCTAACTCCAGGTCAGGGAATCCAGCACTCTCTTATGGCCTCCATGAACATTGCACACATGGGCACATTTACATACATGCAGGCAAAACACACATAAAATATAAATGAGAAATTTAAAAATACTTATAGATTTCATATGACTAACATTTAAATCAGTCTTTATCAAGACTACCAACTACTCTATATATTACTTTTTTATGATAGGCTTTCTACCAAAACAGGTTGTTTAAAATGAATTCTCCATTAAAAAAAATCAAAATACTGCCGTTAATTACACAATAAATATTTGTTTTGGAAACTAGTAAAGTTGCTCAAGTTCCTCAGCAAGTAACCATTGAAAATCATCGAAGAATGTCCTACAAAGAAATAAACTAACCCAGCATCTTTAAGGAGATCCAAGAAAGCATGGAACTTCTGAAAAGAACTCTCAATGCTGCCCAAAACACCTTCATCATCCAGGATCATGCTTGTCAACGACTGTGCATGGAGGGCTTCAGACAAGGAAAGGTTTATATTTCGTAACTGGGCATTTTCCTGTTCCAGCTACAAAAGAAAGTTGAAAATATACAACATGATTTTTCTCACAATCATCTCAAGAAAACAATTTTTGAATAATGAAAGCATTTTAAAATATAAATAATCATAATATCTCAATCAATAAAAATAACCATATCACATAAGAATCTTTAGCTGGAAGCACTTGGCAAAACTTCCTATGCAATGTGTAGTTAGTATATAAATCAAAGTTACTGTTCCATTAATGACTTTTCCAAAAGATCACATTCCTAACCGACTAAATCCAAATCAAATCACTGAATATGAGAGACTTAGCTGCCTAAGGTTCACCTTAATACAGCAGTTTGATAGGAGCAAAACTGTAATTCTGCTATAATTAACCCATTAAGAACTGAGTTTAACAAGCCCAATATTTCTATACTTGTTTATTTCTCTGCACACGTGCATGTGCCATAGCATGCCTGTGGAGATCAGAGGACGGCTTGCAGGAGGCTTAGCAGCATCTTCACCTGCTCAGCCATCTCATCAGCCCCCAAGCATAATACTTCATGTGCATGTTAAGCACTACTACTCAGTTTGCTAACCCCACGGCTATCCCTCTCTAACGTTTTGAGTGCTGCACTTCTCCTGCACGCCCCTTGCTCTTTGACTACTCACAGAACACCACATCAAACCCAGCTCTGGCATTTCTCAGAAAGGCTAATGTTTCAAGATATATTTTTTTGCCTTACATAATCAAGTGCCAATATTTACTGAATGAACAAATGTCCTTCAATATAATACATATACTTTAAAGATTTTTCTTCAGCTCACCCTACAGAACAGAACTACTTATAAAACCTCCTTTAAAACGGCACATTAGGTCAGTGCTTATAGTATAGATTTGTTTCTCCCTTGTATGGCATTCTTAGGAGCTTTCCATTATCTTAGACTTCTTGCGAGCTTGTCTGGAGGTTCCGGCAGGAGAGCACAGCTACTTGTACACCTTTGACCAAAGCTCCATCCATCTCTCATCTATCGGGGAAGGTCGTCCTCTTCAACTGAGCACACAGCAGCGTCGGGAGGGACACAATGCGTTGAGGGAGGAAGGGGACACTCGCCTAGCCAACCAGATGAGCCAAATCAACCCTGATTCCAGATCAACGGGGTGACAGCTGTCACAGCCAGAATGCTTCACATCCTAGCCTAGACTTACTTTTACTTATTTTCACTCACCTTACCTTTATTTCATTATTATTTTTTAAATAAGATACAGTATGGCCATGTAGCCAAGCCTGACCTTGAATTCACTATGTACTGTAGGATGATCTTGAAAAGTTGGTAATCCTCCTTCGTCAGCCTTCTTGACGGCATGCAGCCTCAAACCACCATACCCAACCTCAGAGGCATCTTTAAACTATTTGCCTTTCTTTTTTTAAAATTAATTAATTAATTTTTGTATGTGTATGAATGTACTGTCTGCATGTAGGTTGGTGCACCTGTGTCATGCAATGCCATGGAGGCCAGAAGAGGGCATTGGATTCTCCTGGAATCAGAGTTAGACAGTTCTCAGCTGCCACATGGGTGCTGGGGATCGAACCCGGGTCTTCTGCAAGAGCAGTAGGCGCTCTTAACTGCTAGGCCATCACTCCAGCCCAAAACTATTTGCCTTCCTAATTCACTCTAAGTATACAGTCTCATCACTATTTGTTATTACACACACAGTATAAGCCTAATTTATTATACATTTCATGAACAGAAAACGTGACAGTTAAAGGGGGGATTACATTTAAAATTTTTAAAAATATACTTTTTTGAATATAATCATGACAATAAAATACAAGGTTAAAATGGAGCAATTCCATGTACAATATACTATATCTTATTACTCTGAAAAATTTAATGTTTGTGTGTTCAAAATTTAAAACCAAAACAAAACCAAAAAACACCTCTCAAATGAGAAGAAGACTTATTTACCTCACTGACACGCTTGTCAGTTTTAAGCCGTATCACTCTTTCCTCTTTCAACTGCTTCAGGCACTCCTCCAGTTTTTCCTAGGAAATGCAATAACACAGTAACTATCTCACTGTGACCCCCAGACCTCTTGCAGCTACATACGGCACTAAGTACTTGGGCAGAGGCAGAGAGCTCGGATGGTGGGATGACTTGCCTATCATGCCGTGTTAGTGAAGTTAATTTCTAAAATAGATCAAATCAGCACATTACAGATTTACATAAATACTACTCTTTCCAACTTAGATTCCTAGCACTTACCATAAAAGGCATACCCACATTAACAGTGGGAATCACAAATAAAATATTAAAAGCCATGGAAAGAAAATCCTATTCTTGTGGTTCTTAATAGGAAACTTAGACTTCACACACCTGAATTATGCAACTGCAAACTAAAATGCATAGTGTAAAATTTAAACATTTTCTTTTTTTTTTTTTTTTTTTTGTCTTTTTGAGACAGGGTCTCCCTATAGCCTCAACTGGCCTGGAACTTACTCTATAGACCAGGCTGGGCTTGAACTCACAGAGATCCACCTGCCTCTGCCTCCCGAGTGCTAGGATTAAAGGCGTGTGCCACCATGCCCAGCACTAAAGACAGTTCTTAGTCACCATGTGGGTGCTGGGAATCGAACCCGGGTCCTGTGCAAGAGCAGTCAGTGCTCTTAACCACTGAGCCATCTCTCCAGCCCAAATTTAAATATTTTCAAAGCAGGTTATCTAAGCACTGGTCTAAGCATGTTCTAGGTTTTACCTAACCTAACCATCAAAACTCTACGAGAAGAACATCAGTAATAACTGCACCATTTTACAAACGAGAATGCTAAGGAAGGAGAAGCAGAGTTCCATGCCTATCATTAGTTAAGCAGTCAGGCCAGGCTTTGAATTAAGAAGTTGTGTATCAGTCCTTCTTCACCAAGATCAAGAAAACAGTGTACATGGGCAAACTCATTCACCATTTTCAGGAACTGAGACTCCATAGTCTCAGTTGACAGGGTGGGGGGTGGGGGAGGGTGGGAAGAGATTGTCATTATCTATGGTAGGTAGCAATCCTAAAACAGCCCCTAAGATTCCCTAGGGTAGGAATGTCTCCCTAACCCCATCATTTAGTCAAGCACTAAAGCAGGAGCTGCTATGAGGGGAAGCAATTCAGATCCTCACAGCAGGCGGTATGAGGACAGGCTGGATGGGGCATAATTAAGAAACCTACTAAAAGTCTTCCAGAAAAAGATTTCTAGTAAAAAAGAAGTTAAGACACCAGAGAAATTCTCCATTCCTGCCTTTGAAAAGGAGGCCTCTTCAAAGATGAGGGGGTCCCTTGACTCACAACTAGTAAGGATGTAGGCCCTCTGAGCTGAATTATGCCAACAATGGTATGTTTGGAAGAGGATTCTTGCCCAGGACAGCCAGGTGGTAAACAGTCTGTCCACATTCTACTTTCAGCTTTAAGAGACTCTGAGCAGAGATCTCAGTCAAGGCCTATCTGGATGAATGATCTAGGTACTGTTTAAATGCAATCCAGTGTGTAGCAACAGGAAATGTATGCACTACTCAACACTCAGGCTCAGGAATAAATAACTTGTTACAAGCCATTATATTTGAGTACCTGATCATACAGTAGTAAACAAAACATGTATATTTATTAATAGTAGCACAATATATTCATATTTATCTCTTTAGAGACAAGGTCTCACTCTGTGGCCCAGGATGGCCTCAAACTTATGGGTCCTCCTGTCAAGGCCACACAAGTGCTGGAATTATAAGTGTGTACCCCCACACTTAATTTTCTTTTTCCCCATGTTCATGTGTGTATATGCATGTTTACATGTATATGAGTGTGTGTACATGTGCAGGCCAAAGGCTGATGTCAGGAATCACCTTCCATTGCTCTTCAGCCTTATTCAGCTGAGACAGGGTCTCTGATCTCTACTTTTTGGAACTGGATTTACAGGAGAGTCACCACATGCACCTGAACTTAACTCTAGTTCTCCTGCTTGCAAGACAGGTGTTCTAACAACCAAGGCATCTCTCTGGGTCCTGGAGACAGACAGACAGACAGACAGGGTCTCCCTGTAGTAAGACGAGTGTCCTAACCACCAAGGCATCTCTCCAGCTCCTGGAGATATATATATATATATATCTCCCTATGGAACCACTACTCAGACCAGGTTGGTGTCAATCTCAGAGAGATCTGCCTACCTCTGCCCCCAGAGTCCTGGGATTAAAGGTGTGTGCCACCAAACCTAGCAGGATTTATATTTTTAAAGGCTTTTGGATATTCACTTACAAGCCTGATGACCCGAGTTTGGTAAGAGAGAATAGACTGCTACCAGATATCCTCTGACCTCCACTGGTATGCTGTGGCATACGTGTGTAAGAATTATGCCAACAGTATGTGTATGCTCACATGCACATGTACTCACACTAAATAAATATAACAGAAACTAATAACAGCTTTAGTTTAACTCTGGATACATATATTAAGGTGAGGTAATTACTGACATAAGGAGAGGGAAGCTGGCACAACTTTCTGGAGTAATCTCTAGATTATATCATTAATTCCATCTAGTTTTCAAAAGGAAATCCTCACAGATATGAACAAGGCTATTATCTATCAAGATGTCATAAAAACTGTCATAACCAACCCTAGGAGAAAGCTTCCCAGTTGTGACTAGTTTAAGTAAAAGCACATCCACATGAAACAATGTTCTACAAAGCCACTGAAAAACAGCATCCTGCATGTTGGCACACCCTGGTAATCCTAGCACTGGGAAGGCTATGAGCTGTGTGTGAGGGCAGCGAGCACCATGGTACGGGACCCTGCCTCAAAACAAAACAAAAATAAAGATAACAGTGCTTCATGGATGACAATCTCACTGTAATCCCCACATTAAAAAATATATTTTTATGAGTATGATGTACTGCCTGCAGGTGTACCTGTGTAGTTCAATGGCCAGAGGTCAGAAGACATCAGATCCCCTGGAACCGGAGTTACAGACCATTGTTAGCCACCATGTGAGTGCTGGGAACTGAACCCAGGTCCTCTGAAAGAGCAGCCAGTGTTCTTAACAGCTGAACCATCTCTCCAGCCCCCCAAATGAGCATTTTTTTAAGGCACTGCAGTATTTCTATTCTAACAACTTTCCAGCACTTCTTGAGATTTAATACTGTTGCCAGTACTTGGAAAGATCAGCTCTACTATAACTACTGGCTTATTTCCCATGTAAGTATTTGAAGGAAAGAACATTTTCTTAAACATTTATCCCTAGCACCTCCTATGCCTAGCCGAAGTAAACGGGCAATAAAGGATGAATACGGAAGCAGCTCTGCATGTAGGACGCATGTGTTGAGAGGCGAAGGCCTGCTCTCACCCTGGAGTCTCCATTTCTTTGCTTACTAGTCAGTAGCTAAAATTTGCTTTTATATTACAAAACAAAACAAAACAAAACAAACAAAACAAAACAAAACAATGAAGTGAAGAGAAGATTCTTGCCGGGTGTGGTTGCCCACACTTTCAGTCCCTACACTTGGGAGGCAGAGGAGGATGGATCTCTGTGAGGCCAGCCTTGTCTTCATAGCAAGTTCCAGGCCAGCTGTGGCTACAGAAAGAACCTGTCTCAACAACAATAAAAAGATTCTCTGGGGCAAAGTCGTGGCCTATTAGCTGACCAATTCATTAACTCCACGTAATTTCCTCATCTGTAGAACTGAGATAAATTCGTGGTGATTAAGAGAAGTAACACATATAAAAACTCAGGAGAATGGTTGGAATATATGACTGATCAATACAAAGTGAATAAACACATAAATGCAATTACTATAGATGGGCTTATGAATACAGTCTCTTTCCCACTCAGACACTTAGTTCTTCAGGGTGGCCATCTCCTCAGTCAGGCTTTTAACAAGGAAATACAGACACGCCAAAATGTGCAGAGGACGAAGTTGTCAGCGACACTCATGTAACCTCCACCTAACTCCAACTTCCAGCACCTCCCACAGACCAGCAAGAGACAACCCCTATTTAATTACATTTCCGATTCAGCCTTCCTTCTGACACACACAGCTGAGCACAGAACAGCTTGTACAGGGAAAATTAGGTTCTCTTGGAGCTAGAGGCTGTCTTATTCTAGGTGTGGCTTCCTGTGATGTACTGGATCAGTTCCATTTCCTCCATCTATCTTCTTTCAAACATTAGAATCTCTTTTACTGTTGTGGGTTTACACCTCTAAAGTTTTTTAAAAAATTTAAAGTTTATTTTTACTTTATATGTATGAGTATTTGGCCTGCATGTGTATACCAGTGTTATGCAATGCCTACTGGCATGGAAGTCAGAAGACGGTGTCAGATCTCCTGGAACTGGAGTTATGGACGATTGTCAGCTGTCATGTGGGTGCTGGGAATTGAACCTGGGTCCTTTGTAAGAGCAGCCAGTGCTCTTAACTGCCTAGCCATCTCTCCAGCCCTACAGTTATTTTTTAAAATTTATTTTTATGTGTCTGCATGTCATGCCAGCATGTATGTATGTATGTATACCACACACATGCCTAAAGTTTCTCTTGGAAGATTATTTTAGGGGCTGGAGAGGTGGCTCAGTGGTTAGGAACACCGACTGCTCTTGCAGAGGAACCAGGTTTACATCCTCCGAAACTGGAGAGACCACAGATGGTTGTTAGCCACCATGTGGGTGGCAGGTCCAGGTGATCTGGCACCCTCTTCTGGCTGTGGTTATTGCTCACATTTACACACATGTAAACAAAACACATAAAAGAAAAAATAAATGAATTTTCAAAAAAGATCATTTTAGTTAATTCTCAAAATGTAAAAAATTTGAGAGGGTCCTCAATACAACCTGAATCAGAAATTCTGTAGTTGTAGTTCCTACCTGCTCTCCATGATTATAAGCACTTTCAGACACTAAATCTCTTGAGCTGGGGGCATAGGTCAACAGTAGAAAGCTCACCTCGCCTTGCGCAGTGGCAGTATCATAGCCAATGAGGTTTATCCGAGGCGCGATTATTGCTAATTGTAAACTTTCCCAATACCCCGCCCTGCCGACTTGAAACATAGTCAGCATTGGCAAAAAAAAAAAAAAAAAGATAAAAAGATAGCTTGCCTAACACACACAAAGCAGGATCCCCAGCATTTCAACAAAGTAACTGAAGAAGAAGAAAATTAAACTATCCACAAACATCAATTTATCTCTTAGATACCTGGTGAAGGAAATAAATATAACACACTGATCAAGGACTTTTTACTTTACAATTTACCAATACATCATTCAGGCATTAAAATATAATAAAACAGGTGGTGTAGGTGTTCCTAAGACTCCATAATTTTGTTAAGTGATTAAGATTCTCTACATTTTTTTTGTTTTGAGACACGGTCTCCCTGTGACTATAGTTGTCCTGGAACTCACTGTGTAGACCAGACTGGCCTCAAACTCACAGAAATGTGCCTGTAGAGGCTGGGATTAAAGGCGTGCACCACATGCCCAGCTAGTTATAAATGTTAATAAAATAATAATAAAATTATGGGAATCAAATCTAGGGCCTTATACTTGCTAAGCAAGGAGTTTACCATTAAGCTAAGTCCTTAGCTTTAAAAAATATTTAAACGCTCATATACATAAAAATAAATAAATAAAAATATTTAAATCAAATACTGATTTCTACAATCACATAAAAATGGTTATGTCCTTCAACCATGTGAAGACATTTTGGGAAGCTGACATCTGTACCAAGAACTTGGGCCCTCACCAGACACGCATCTGCCGGCACCTTTGTCTCGGGCTCACATAACACACGCAGTCACAATCTTCCTAGAAGACAAGGCCTTCCAGAACCTCTCTACACATTATCAGCTTCCAAAATAAGAATGCCAAAATAAGCAGCATGTGTAAGGTACAAAATTTTGTTATAAAAATTAATTTTCTGGGGCTGGAGAGATGGCCTAGCGGTTAAGAGCGCCAACTGCTCTTGCAGAGGACCCGGGTTCGATCTCCAGCATCCACATGGCGGCTAAGAACCATCTTTAACTCCAGTTCCAGGGGAATCCGACACCCTCTTCTGACCTCCACAGCATTGCGTGAAATGGGTGCACAAACCTACATGCAGAAAGTACATTCATACACATACAAAAATAAATAAAATAAAAAAAATTAATTTCCTTTTCTGCTCATCAAAACAGAAAAAATGAAATGACATTAGATGCTGAGTTTTAAAGTAGTATAATGTACTTTCTTAAATTTTTTAAGTTGTGAAAGGAAAATAACAGTATTAAAACCTTTCAAAGCCAACCATGGTGGCTCATATGGGAGGCTAAGGTAGCCAATCAGGAATTCAAGGCCAGGCTGAAGTAAGTAGTGAGTCAAGGACAACTCGAGCTATGTGTGACTCTGTCTCAAAGCCAAAAACAAAACATAACAAAACCCCTTTTTATCAACTATACTTTCCTAAAAACAAAGTTGCATTTTCCTCATTAGAATGGTCAGCTAGCACTAACAAATTCTTGGCCTTTAAAATGAAAACCTTGGGCTGGGGAAATACTCAGTGTAGGCATACAAGCATAAGGACCTAATTGGATCCTCAGAATTGGGCATAGTTATGCACACCTGTAATCTCAGCCCCGAGGAGGCAAACGGGAAGATTCCCAAGCCTGCTCTAATTGGTGAATTCCAGGCCAGTGAGAGACCTTGTGTCAAATAAAACAAACAAAAATTCCCCCAAACCCCAAGGCAGAGGGCATCTATCTTCCGGCCTCCACATGTATGTGCATACACAATGCACACTCCATCCAATCAGCTGACTACATGATAATACTGTTTCCTTAAGATTATTTTATGATCATTAAGGTTCTCCTGTACTTAAAATTCTGATTCTAAGAGGGGAAAAAATGGTGCCATGCTTTTATTTTGTAGAGTATAAATATTGTCCCTTCATCTTATTCTAAGATGAGGAACCCTTCAATTTAATAAACATTACAACAGAGGAGAAAACAGAATTCCAATAAACTGCCTAGGGTTGTTTTACAATCAAGCTTCCCACCAAGAGCTAATTACAGTTTAAAATAATCTCTGAATCTCAAAAGTGGTATCTTTGTACCTGTAATGCTTCTTGTTTTAAACTGGTTTTCTGAGGCACTTCATGAACACTTTCTGAAGAATCATCATCAACCTCTTCAATTTCTGAGGATGAAGGACTCTCTACTGTCACAGTCACAGGAAAATCTGATTGCTTAAATAAAAGAGAACAAGACTTATTAATAACATAAACCAAATACAAAATACCAGAGGACGCTAAGCAAACTGGCCTTTCTAAAATGTCAAGATATTATCTAGGATATTCTTCGACATCCCTTAGCCTGAACAATGTGTGCCAGGAAACTCCACTTACTCTTGCTGAGATGTTATACAGAATTCTGTTATACACGGCTATGACTGCTGTTTGGAATTAATTTCCCATATTATTTGACTAAATAATCTTATCTCTGGTCAATTTTTATACTGCAGATGAAAAATTTATTCTCCAACATGAGACAAAGAGCATAAAAGTACAATATTTAAATGGAAAACACATTAGTAGGGGACAGATCAAGAATGGGCAGAATAATTTAATGTCAATAAGCTAAACTATAATAAACATTAGGACAGGTTTTTTAAAAAAATAAAGCATTGGGTGGCAGGTGCCAGGACTTGAGCTCATATAACTTCAGCCGCCTCATATTTGACAAAGGAGCCAAAAAAGCTCAGTGGAAGAAAGATAGCATCTTCAGCAAATGGTGTTGGCAAAACTGGATCACCATTTGTAGAACAAAATTAAACCCCTATCTCTCACCCTGTACAAAAATAAACTCCAAGTGGATCAAGGTGATCATGAGCTTTGCTGGTAAATGGATGGAACTCGAAGCCATTATGCTAAGTGAAGTAACACAGTCCCAGAAAAAAAAAAAATAGGTGAATGGTTTCCCTCATTTGTGGATGCTAACACCAAATCCCCAGTTGGCAAACTGAGCAACTTTATTATTATATTTCACTATATCTGAAAGCAACTGTGCTATTCCAATATGAATCTCTTAACAGGCTCTAGAATTGTCCTACCACTTGTATTCACACATTGTAATTACCATATATGAATGGAAGATATGTATTCATATTCTATTCATATTCTTTTTACCTGCATGCAACTTTACTGTTAAAATGTGAATCTCTAAATGTGTTTAGGGACTAACCTATAGTTTATTTTCAGAATTTGTAATTTTGATTTATGTGTGCAGTGTATATATGCATATTTTGAATATAAAATTAAAGGGAACAAAAAAGAGAGAAACATTAAAAAAACTGACCAAAACAGTAAACTTGTGCATTGACAAGGTTATAAAAGACTGAGAAAAAGATGCAAGGCAGGACTTAACACGTATGACAGAATCCATGAGCTATGGTGGGGGGCGGGGGGACATAAGGGATGGGCATGGATGGGGTAATGAGTCTAAATTTGATTAAGAAATGTTGTATGAAATGCACTCAATAAAAATTAATTTTAAAAAAAGAAAAAATAAAGCAGATACTACAGACAATTGAAAGTGACCCACCATATGCCTCATCTTCTCCTCATCCTTCAGTCAAAACTAGTAAAGTAAGCACTATTCTCCTGTCAAGTTTCATTAGTACCGGAATATGTCCAACATGAGCGGTATCTCACTACTTAAAAGCTGACTTGGTCACAATCCTTCTAAAAATATATAGATGGAAACAGAGTGCTGGAAAAAGTCGCCATGAACCTGCAATATAATGAAAATCCTCCACAGCAGAATGAGATGGTATCCTAAGTTTTCAGCGTGTAGGTCAGTCCTGACGCCCAGGGTGATACAGTGAAGGTGCTCTTCTCCCCATCTCGGAGAAGCTACAGAGTATCCTGAACTACTGGGAAAGAAAACCTAGCACGTGGATAGAACAAGCTGGGTCTAAAACTGTGAGCTAGCAGAACAGAGAATGATTGGTCCTGACGAGGAAGAAATGCACTGAGAACACACACTCTGGCACCTACTGCTTTGCCCGGTGAAGATTTGGAATATATATGTATGTATGTACTCCAACATTTCCTGAAAATCTGCACACTGTTGAGTAATCAGCTCCATGATAATAAGACATGGTGGCCAAATTTTTTTGAGCATCAGAAAGCTTAAATAGATTTACTTTAGGGAGAGAAATCAACTTTTTTTTCTTTTTGGTCTTTTCGAGACAGGGTCTCCCTGTAGCCCCAGCTGTCCTGGAACTCACTCTGTAGACCAGGCTGGCCTTGAACTCACAAAGATCTGCCTGCCTCTGCCTCCCAAGTGCTAGGATTAAAGGCATGCACCACCACACCCGGCCAAGAGAAATCAATTTTATAAGGCTCTTTTCAGTTTAAAAAGTGCAGAGAATGGCCCTCCATCTTTCCTACTATAATTTCTTACATGTTATAAATAGGATAAATACATACCTTCAGGTGAGTAGATAGATCATGGGTCTTAACTAATGGAAACCCCCTAAAAGGATATCAACAAATTAAGCTATGTTTTGATGTAAGCACTATGTAATCAAACTTACTTGTATTATATACATTATCCACACAGAACCACATACAGTACTAAATACCTCAAAATAAGCACTTGGAAGGGTCTGCTATGGAAGAAACTGAACAGACTGAACAAAATGGCTTTGCAACAGTTTGACACTCAGTCCCTTGTACTGGTGATTCACATTACCATCCTGTTTAGGACAATAATAAAGATTTCCAGTGTTAACTTCTTTAATAAGTATCAGTTCCTAATTGTAACTTCTTAGAACCAGGATAGGCTAAAGAGTAATTATCTCAAGAAAACATGAAACCATAATATACAACCAAAACTGGAAAGCCAAGCATGATGGCTCACACTTGTAATCCCAGCTTTCAAGAGGGCCGAAGAGCTTCACAGGGAGCTCCTGGCTTAAAGAAAACGCCCTAGTTTTTGTAATGATTCACATTATCATTTATAGGAACATATAGTAGTCACCTAATGGAGATTGGATTAATCAGATTAATGTCAGCAACTGAACAGTTTTTAAAAAATATTTATTTATTTATTTATTTGCTTATTTTTTTGATGTTTTTGAGACAGGGTCTCCCTGTAGCCCCAGCTGGCCTGGAACTCACTCTGTAGACCAGGCTAGCTTTGAACTCACAAAGATCCGCCTGCCCATGCCTCCCAAGTGCTAGGATTAAAAGCATGCGCCACCATGCCCAGCCTGAACAGGTATTTTCATAGTATTTATTTCTAGTCTTATTTGAAATCAATTATTTTCTTAAGCAATTTTTACTACTCAAAACTTTGCATATACAGAAGTCAGAGTCTACATATTGTAATTTAATTAACAAACCTAAAAGCATAGTACAACTTAAAAACATAACTTTTTTTGTTCAAAATTACTGTGGGTCTAGATGGCTCAGTGGTTAAGGGCACTGGCTGCTCTTACAGAGGACTTAGGTCTGGTTCCCAGCACCCACATGGCAACTAGGAACTGTCTGTTAACTTTAGTTTCAGAGGATCTGATACCCTATCATGGGACCTATACACACGCACGCGAACGCGCGCACACACACACACACACACAGAGCATATATCCATACATGCAGACAAACACACACACACACACACACACACACAAACACACACACACACGCACACACAAATACACTAAAAAAATATATAGCTGGGTGTGGTGGTGCACACCTTTAATCCCAGTACTCAGGAGGCAGAGGCAGGCAGAACTCTGTGGATCTCTGTGAGATTGAGGACAACCTGGTCTACACAGCAAGTTCCAGGCCACCTGGGGCTTTAGGGAGAACTTGTTTCAAAAAAAAAAAAAAAAAGATTACTGTTAATAATTATACCCTGGGTAAACTGACTAAAATTAAACTGTATTTGATTCACTACTTACTATTTGTTGGAATGAGAGTTAGGCTGGCTGACTAGGGTATTTTTTTTAAACATTTATTTATTGTGTATATAAGCATGTACATATGTACATGCCATGTGTGTGTGGAGGTCAGTGGACAACTTGCAGGAGTCAGTTCTCTCCTTCTACCATGTGGGTCCCAGGAATCACACCCAGGTCACACACAAACCTGGCAGCAGGTGCCTTTACTGCTGATCCATCTCACCAGCCCTAGACTGAGTCTTGCTCACTTTGCTTGCTTTGTCCTTCTAGATTTCCAAGGTAGAGTCTCACTACATAGGTCAGGCTGACACTTACTGTGTAGCTTACTGGCTTCAAAGCTTGCCAGCCTCCTGCTTTATCCTCCCCAGTGCAGGTTCTATAGATATGCACCACCATGCTTGGCGTACTCCATACTTACCCATTTTGTAATGAACTATTTACTATTTCCCAAGCCCCTTTACCACAGCCACATATCAAATTCCTACTCCTATCCAGAAGGACCTGGGTCAACTACACACGCTTTTGCCAAAACCTTTCCCCACTCGCACAGCTGAGGATAACTTCAGTCCTGTGCCGAAGTTGTGTCGTGTGCCGCAACTTGAATTTTTTGTTGTCTTTTCTTAGGGGACTCATTAGACAGAAGCAATATGGGAGTAACCTTCCCCCTTATAGAACCAAGAGGAGAAGTCCCAGATAACAGAAGCTTCCAAATGACAGCTGTGAATGACTGAAAGACAGGAAGTAAAGATCTTACCTATTCCTCTTTGCACGTTCTGCAGTACGCCATGGCAAAAAACCAGACACGCCGGGCGGTAGAGGCTCGGGAGCGTAACATTCTTTACTGAGAGGGTGCTTTCTTCCATTACTTATAGGTTTCTTTGTACCTAACCCTATGTTTGAGAAAATTTTAAAGAGATACATTAAAAGTCTACAGACTACATACACTCCTAACAGTACACAAATGAACAGCTGACCTTGATGATAAGGCTCTTAAAATAGGATCATTTATAAAATTTGCTGTTTTCTGGGGGGTTTTTTGTTTGTTTGTTTGTTTTTTGTCTTTTTGAGACAGGTCTACCCGTAGACCTAGCTGGCTTGGAATTGGCTATGTAGACTGGACTGGCCTTGAATTCAGAGATCCACCTGCTGGAATTAAAGGGATGTGCCATCACATCCTGCTGTTTGTTTGTTTGTTTACTGGAGCTGAGGACCAAACACAGGACCAAGTACTGTACCACTGAGCTAGATCCCCAACCCTAATATTTGTTTTTTGAGTGTCAAGCACATCTACCCATTGAACCATCTCACCGGCCAGGCCAGCTATTTCATATTTTCATATGGTGTAGCTCATCAACAATTACTCATAGTCTTATGCCACTTTTTTCTTTTTTTATTATATATATATATATTTGTACAAGATTATGTTACTAATCAAATCCAGACCCGTGTCCCCCACCCTACCCCCCCTAACCCTACCAGAGCTCATGCATTCTGCCAAATATGTTTTTCATCTTTTTCTCAGTCTTCTTATATGAATTCTTTTTTTTTTATTTTATTTATTTCTGTATGTGTATGAATGTATTGTCTGTCTTATGCCACTTTCTAAAAACTTGTGCAACTATTAAAATAACAGGAATTCTGTCCACCCTGTGTTTATTGCATATTTTTGTTATTGTTCTTGATTTATTTGAAGCAGTCTCATGTAGCCCAGGCTGGCCTCAAACTTGCTATGTGGCTAAATATGATCTTGATTCTTATATGATCCTGCTTCTATCTCCTAAGTGCTTCCATTTTTGTTTTTTAAAAAGTTAATTTTGGTTGCCAGGTGTGGTACACATGCCTTTAATCCCAGAACTTGGGAGGCAGAGGCAGGAGGATCTCTGTGAATGCAAGGCCAGCCTGGACTACATAGTGAGTTCCAGGACAGCCGGAGCTATAGGCAGACCCTAAGACCAAAAAAAAAAAAAAAAGTTAATTTTGGAGCTGGGGAGGTGGTCAGCAGTTAAGAGCACTGACTACTTTGCAAATGACCCAGTTTGAATCCCAGCACCCACATGGTGGCTAATAACTGTCTATAACTCCAGTTCCAGGGGATCAGTGCCCACTTCTCACCTCTGCAGGCAGGCATACTTAGACACATACAGGCAATACACACATACACAGAAAATAAAAATAAAAAATATATTTTTTAAAAGTTACTTTCACAAAAAAACCCCATACAACTTCATGTACATTATTTCTTTTTCAGAAAATGTTAAAATATTTTTAATTAAAAACAAAACAATTTCTAGCTTGTTGGAAGACTGGGAAAAAAAAATAATAAAAGTCCTTATCTTGCTTTTGCACATACACTTGCAATATGACCAGGCCACGATTAACACACAAGCCCTGCTCTCACTGAAATCTAGAGCCAAGACATTGATTTGGCTTACCTCTGTGTCTCCAGATAACTGAGGCAAATACCAAAAAAAGCCCAAGAAATACAGTTACTCACAAAATAGCTCAGTGAGCCTGTAAACTTTAGTCACAGTTCCATTTTCTTTAACTATACTAAGAAACAAATTTGTTCTTATACATGTATTATGCCTTATTACATATCATGTCTACTAAAATTATAGAGTTCCTAATATTTTACACATATTACATATACTTTTTATTTCGCTTAATATTTAATTAAAACACCAACCAAAATATTGTTGTTTTTTGAAACAGGGTCTCCCCTGTAGTCCCAGATAACCCAATGACCAGATGGGCCTCAATCTCGAAGAGATCTGCCTGTCTCTGCCTCCCAAGTGCTAGGGTTAAAGGCATGCATCAACTGAAATACTTTTAAGGATACTCTATTCCTAACATAAACTTTAGGTAATAGTATGATACCAAAAACCTCAATTTATATATTCTATTTGAATGTAAAATATCACTGCCCTAAAATAAAAATTGGTAGACAAATCCTATACTTCTTCTTGATACAGCAAATGCTCAGCTACTATTTTTAACATTTACTACAAATAAGTTATTTAATGGTAAATTAAAACATAATTTTTAGCCGGACGTGGTAGTGCATGCCTTTAATCCTAGCACTTGGGAGGCAGAGGCAGGTGGATCTTTGTGAGTTCAAGGCCAGCCTGGTCTACAGAGTGAGTTCCAGGACAGCTGGGGCTACAGGGAGACCCTGTCTCGAAAAGACCAAAAAAACAAAACAAAATCCAACCCCCCCCATAATTTGAAATCAAAAATTGAATTAATGTATTTAATTTATAATAAATAATAATTATAAACACACACATATATATTTTACAGCAAGTTTTGTTTCTGGTCTATTAGAGACACAGTATTTAGTAAATGAGACCAGAGAAAATTGCTCAGGAAAGTGGGTACAGTTCCAAACAAGAGAGGGGTTCATAAATGGCTCCTTGGTAGAGAAAGCACCAAGAACCACACAACTCCCTCAAGTGGGAGGGAGAAGATGATATAGTGAGATTTAAAAAATTATTTAATATTTAGTTTCTCCCAATATTTCAATTTAAAATACTGGTCCACCAACTCATGCAACCTTGTAATTATGTTAAAAAGCATAACTTTGAATCATATACAACTACAATATGAAGTGAAAGAATGCCAAACAATATTCAAGTTTTGTGAATGTTTGTAGACAACACTAGAAAGGAAAATATAAACACTATTTGACAGGGTGATGGAATTGGAAGTGGTTTCTCATTTCATTTCCACTGGTATGTTAATACTTGAACAAAAACCTTCAAGCAAACAAGTGTATGAAAATACACATGACATTAAAGCTTCCACATTAACTTTTTTTTTTGGTCTTTTTGAGATAGGGTCTCCCTGTAGCCCCAGCTGTCCTGGAATCACTATGTAGACCAGGCTGGCCTTGCAGAGATCCGTCTGCCTCTGTCTCCTGAGTGCTGGGATTAAAGGCATGTGCTACCATGCCTTGCCTAACTAACTACTTTTAAGAGTTCAGTGCTATTGTGCTAAACACCCACTTAAAAATTTTTCAGGCAGGGCTGGAGAGGTGGCCTAGCGGTTAAGAGCACCGACCGCTCTTGCAGAGGACCCGGGTTCGATCCCCAGCACCCACATGGCGGCCGAGAACTGTCTGAGACTCCAGTTCCAGGAGAACTCCAGTTCCAGGGGAATCTGAGACCCTCTTCTGACCTCCGCGGCATTGCACGACACGGGTGCACAAACTTGCATGCAGACAGTACATTCATACACATTCAGAAATAAATAAAATTAATAAAAAAAAAATTTTCAGGCAGTAGGAATAAAGTATTATTTATTGTCAATTGCTCAGTTACCTTGATGTGTCTGGTATACAAAGTCACCATAAACATCGTTCTGAAAGTTAGCAGATAATGAACATAAAACATTTAATTTTTTTCTTGTACACTAGTCCAGTTTATGAAATTTTGGAACTTTATTTATCGGAACTTTCAAAGTATATTACAGAAGAAAAGATATTTCTGGTCCACTAGATTTGGAATGTCATAAGACTCATTCAATCTTGGATATATTCACATAAAAAGGCTACGTTTGGGTACTAAGACATGTGCGTCTAGGTCCTGGAAGCACCTCAGGCTTGCGATTCAGTACTTACCTAGATAGGGCAGCTTGCCTATCTAGGGATCCCAGCAAACTCCACGTAAGTGGCTGTTCTGCGAGGTCTATGGTGGCCACATGACTAGATAATCTTTTGGCACTCAGGAAGGGTAAAAGCAGATAAAGTTGAAGGTGTTTTGTTTTTTTTTTTTTTTTTTTTTGTCTTTTGTTTTGAGGCAGGGTCTTCCTGTAGCCCCAGCTGTGCAGGAACTCACTATGTAGACCAGACTAGTTTTGAACTCACAGAGATCCGCCTCCCTCTGCCTCCTGAGTGCTGGGATTAAAGGCATGCGCCACCATGCCCGGCCCAAGTATGTGAAGTTTAAGGCTACTTGTGGCTACACAGTGATCCAAAGATAGCCTGGGCTAAGAGCCTGTCTTCCTGTCCTATTAAAAGAAAATGTGAAGCCAGGCACACACTTTTAATCCTAGCACTCGGGAGGTAGAGGCAGGCGGATCTTTGTGAGGGAGTTCAAGGTCAGCCTGGTCTACAGAGTGAGTTCCAGGACAGCTGGGGCTACAGAGAGACCCTGTCTCAAAAAGACCAAAAAAAAGAAAAGAAAAAAAAGAAAAAAAAAAGAAAATGTGGAAGGACTTTTTTAGAAATAATACAAAAATATCAGAACTAAATTATATAAAAGGCATACATTTAAAAGAATATGAAGTTTATATTATAGAATCCTAGCTTTTATAATTTTTATTACTATTTATTATTTTATGTTTATGTGTATGAGTGTATTACCTATATGTATGTAACTGCATCCATGTTTTACAATGCCTACAGAGGTCAGAAGACAACATCAAGTTCTCCTGGAACTAAAGTTATGGACAGCTGTTAGTTGCCATGTGGGTGATGGACATCGAAGTCAGGTCTTCTGCAAGAGCAACCAGTGGTGTTTCTGAACCATCCCTCCACCCCCTTCTTATTTATTCACTTACTTTATCTGTATGCCTGTGTGTGTCCATGCCATAGCATGTGAGGAGAGGACAAAAATAGCTTGCAGAAATTGATCCTTTCCTTCCACTATGTGGGGCCAGAGGTGGAACTCAGGTTGTCAGGCTTAGCAGTGGGCACCTTCATCTACTAGTCAACTCTCTACCCTGACTATTAGTTACACACACACACACACACACACACACACACACACACACACACACACGTTATATATATTATATGACATTTTCAATTTATTCTTGGTTATAAAAATCATAGATAATTTAAATTTTAGGTTAACTGTTATCTGGGGGGTTAAATATACACTGCAACAAATATTCAGAAAATGTTTTTCGAGTTGGATGCCATGATACACACTTGTAATCCCAACTACTCAGAAGGCTGAAACAAAAGGATCTCAAGTTCCAAGTCAAATTGGACAATACAACAAAAGCGAATATCACACACACAGAAAAAATGTGTTCCTAAAATGTTCCAGCTAGGTCAATAAACATATCTTCAGCATTGTTTTATAAGGATTAAATATATACATATTTTTTATTTTATTATTATTATTTTTTATGTAAACGAGTGTACTGTCTGCATGTAGACTGATGCACCCTCAATGCCTCGGAGGTCAGAAGAGGGTGTCGGATTCCCCTAGAACTGGAGACGGTTTTTAGTTGCCATGTGGGTGCTGGGAATCGAACCTGGGTCCTCTGCAAGAGCAGTCAGTGCTCTTAATTGCTGAGCCATCTCTCCAGCCCCATATACATATACAAATATATCCTGAGAAGTATTATCTGATCCAGTCACATTTTTTCAAGCTTATATTTTAATGTAAAAATTCATATCATGCTTCTTTTGCACCAGACAGAGACTATTATAGTACACCACAACTGGTCACACACAGATATTGTTTGTGAATTGCTCAAGCCTAAGCAGCACATCTTCCATGCAACCTCTACACCTAAGGTTCATGCAACATAGAACAAATGGTAAAAAGGACACTAATGAATCTCTCAACTCTCATTAATGAAGCTCCCTCATGCAACAGAGGGCCAGGAACACAAAAGGTCACAAATGGCCAAAGTGTGGAGATTGGGAATCTGCAGAGTGTGGGTCCACGGACAGGACTCATATATAAGCTTCACTCACCCAGGGCTCAGGGACCATTGAGGAAGAGAGGGCAGAAAGAGTGTAAGAGCCAGGGAGGAGGTGATCATATGGAAATAGAATCCTACAAGCTCCTGGGACCCTGCTCATATGAACCTACAGCAATGGTGTCAGCATGCACAAGACCCATGCAAACTCAAGGAGACAAAAATCCAGCATGGAACTGGAGCAATGGGCAGAACTCAATCTAAGCTGAAGAAATATTGGCAGCTGATTACTGTTGGGTGAGGAAGAGCTGATCTTAAAGTGAGGGACTCTGGATAGGCTGACTAGACCTCAGTGGATGAACTTGCACCTAGGAATATTCCAGGACACTAACTTCATACAATAGATTTTAACACAAATAACAGAGTATATGAATGTCAGTGGGGGGGGGGGGCTGTGGGAGGGTGCCAATGGGGAAGGGGATATAAAGATGATTAAGAATGATTGAGCCAGGTGTGGCACATGCCCTTAATCCCAGCACTTGGGAGGCAGAGGCAGGTGGAGCTCTGTGAGTTCGAGGACAGCATGGTCTACATAGTGAGCTCCAGGACAGCTGGGGCTACAGGGAGGCCCTATCTCAAAGAGAACAAAAAGACCAAAAAAAAAGCACGGCTACAACTGTTATCAAAGGGCACTCCAAACTTCAACTGCAAAGCATGAAAAATAATCACCATTCAAGAAAGTCAAAATGATAAATATCTCAAAGGTAGTTAATCTAAAAACAGAAATACTTTCATTCCCTTTCACATCATTTACTATTTTTATTTTCCATAAATTCTCATTAACACATATTAGAATAATTACAGGCGAGGGGGCTGGAGAGATGGCCTAGCGGTTACGAGCGCCGACTGCTCTTGCCGAGTACCCTGGTTCAATCCCCAGCACCCACATGGCGGCTGAGAACCGTTTTTAACTCCAGTTCCAGGGGAATCCGACACCCTCTTCTGAGCTCCGCGGCATTGCAGGACACGGGTGCACAAACCTACATGCAGACAGTACACTCATACACATAAAAAAAAAATATTAAAAAAAGAATAATTACAGGCGAGGCTTCATAATATGCTGTAATCAACAGTAGCTGTTACTGCCACAGGGAAGAGATTTTAGTCTCCTTTTTTTTGAGTTACAGGGTCTTACTACGTAGCCCTGGCTGGCCTGAAGCTATGTAAATCAGGATAGCCTCAAACTCACAGAGACCCACCTGGCAATGCCTTCCAAATTCTATAAAGGTTTATACCTGGTGAGATTTTAATCTTAACGTACTAGATACATGGTAGATATAAATCTTTTACTATTAAAAAGCCAACACATACCAATTCTAATAGTAGCTTTTCCTTTCCGACTGCTTCCTAGAATTATAGTTCTCCTTCTCTGCTTAACAGTTTTAGATGGCTCCTTCACTGATGGGGATGTTATCCATTGGTACTGGAAAAGATAAAGGTGATTTCAGTCACAGGTCATTTATGAGGAATTGACTTGAAATGGAAATTATCAGGGCATTCCACATTAATAAAAGGTTTGCAGTTTTCAGTTCTCAGATCCCAAATTAAAGAATCACAAAGGATTTCAGAGAAGAATCATCTGATTTGGAAGGCAGCATGCTCACTGTTCCACCAACCACCAATGCTCTACATGCCACCTGATTTGAATGAGGACTTCAGATGGCAGAAAGTATCTTGACAATTTTACTAACAGCAAAAGAAAATTAACAGTAAAAAGAGGAATTCAGCCACGTGTGGTGGTATATGCCTTTAATCCCAGCATTCGGGAGGCAAAGGCAGGTAGATCTCTGTGAGTTCCAGGCCAGTCTGGTCTACATAGTGAGTTCCAGGCCAACTGGGACTAAAGGGAAACCTTGTCTCAAAAAGACCAAAAAAAAAAATAAATAAAAAAAAGAGAGAAATTCTAGAGGACAGACAGACCTCTGATTTGGCACTCCTTCCATTCTGCAGAACTTTTTTGATAACCGCTTTCATCATAGAATGATCTGAAGTAAAAAGAAAATACATTGTTGAAACTATTTTCCAATGACTGGCTATTCTTATTTAAAAAACAGAAACCCACTAAGTTGGTAATTGCTTTTTCCATGAAATTAAATTACATACTTATTTCTACTTTTGAATTTGCACATTGTCCCCTAGTGGCCACTGTTTTGGCACCAGCATTTAAGGTCTGAAGTGGCTGTGGAAACCTCTGCATAGAAACCTCTGCATAGAAAATCAAGAGGTTGGATGCTGTCCCAATATTCATTACAAAAAAGCAACTGCCATAGCCAAACCACGGCTGAGATACGGCCTCGAAGCTGCTTCTCTCCCAGCCTCCTTTGCTCAGTAACTAGTGCCATCATCTTTCTTCTGTTTAAAAAATAACTGTTTCCTTTGTAACTAATGTCAAATCTACATGCAAGTCTTCTTAGTTCTATCTTGTTTTGACCTTTCACTCTTCCACCGTAAGCTAAGCTGCACTCACTCCTAGGCTGGGCCCTGTGCTAGCCTCCTCACTGGTCCACTTTCTTCCCTCTGGCTGCACCATAGGTCATGTGACTGAACTACCACTCAGACGATGCCTTTTCCGTGTCAAATCCTCCCACTGCTTTCAGCTCTCTCAGAACAGCCCATGTCCTTACCCTGGTTAAGACCGTACAATATTAAGCCTCTGTTTGACCGCACAGTGGATTGGGTTCTCGCCCATGCAGGGCCAACCACGTTGCCTGCTTGTTTTTCCTTTATATTCCACCCACACTGCCATCCTGTACCTACTCACCCACTGCTTCCCTGTCCTGCAAGGGGCCTCCTCAGAGCACCCAGGCCTGGTCTTCTCCTCACTCAGGTTTCTGCTTAAGTGTCAGTTTTCCACTGAAGCTGTCCACTTTCTTATCTTAAGGTATTTTTTTGTACTTCCTACTATCTAAAATGACATTTGTTTATTTATCTACTCATTTACATTTGAATTCCTCTATTAGAATGGAAGGGTGCCAGAAAGCAAAACTTGGTCTATCCAGTTTACTTAGTATATGCTTAGTATGTGGATGAGTGATCAAACAGGTAAGTTCTCTAAAATCACATCTCAAAATAGCAAATGATGAAATCTTCTTCCCAAGAATTCAGAGATTCTACATAAAAAAGAGAAATAATACTCTGAAGGAATTAGGCCTATTAACTGGGTTCACTCCTACTCAATAGCCAGCAGAACAATTTAGAAGTACACAATTCATCTAAATCAATTCATGAACTGATCAGAAAAGGGTAGCAGAGCTGGGCATGGTAGCACACACCTTTAATCCCAGCACTCAGGAGACAGGCAGGTGAATCTCTGTGAGTTCAAGGCCAGCCTGGTCTACATAAGGAGCTCCAGGCCAGCTGGGGTTATAGGGAGACCCTGTCTCAAAAGAAAAAAGAAAAGCACAGTAGGAAAGTAAACATATTAAATTATTAAGTTTTAAAAATTGTCAGTACACAAATTCAGTTTGTTCTATTTGTTAATAATTTTAAAAAAGTGATGACATACCAATAAGTGGGTTTTTTCTTATATCCAGAATGACGAGAGTTCTGTTGGTCTCAAGGGCCTCTAGTAAAGCTTTGGCTCCTTCATTGGTGAGGCCACACTGTTGCAGGTCAAGTGCTTTTGATGAAAGACAACAGGTCACTGGCCGACTCTACACAGTTTAACATACAGACATTTCTCATTCATGCTTGGGACATTCCTGAACAAGACTAGTTATGGCAGTTTTAAATCTTGGGTATTGAAAAAATAAAAGGAGACAAGCATATGTAAACACACCATAAAAAACTCTCTTAGAAGTGCTACTATTATTACCTTACCCAAAGAGTTGAAAAGGAACTTGCACAACATGAGAGAAAAACATCACAGAATGAGTATCAGTTTACGACTAGTAAGGATGCTAGTGAAGCACTGCACTGAATTCTTGTGTTCATAATCCTGAGTTCTAAAGGAATCTCAGAAAGCTATAGTTTAAAAAACAGAAAAAGGAAGAAATATAAGAGCTGTTCATTTCACAGTAAAAATGACAAAGTCTTAAGGGATAGAAATGACTAAATCAAAGAATGTGTGATTAAAGACCATATTCTACAAAATTACCAGAAAAGATGGTGACAGCTATACCACTCCTGGGTGTGTATCTTAAGTAATCAAATTCAGTAACAAGAGAGACACCTGCATACTCTGTTTACTAAGACAGTCCTGACAGCCCATTCACAAGTTCAGCCAAGGTCTCATCAACAGGTGAATGAGGCTAGAAGGAAATAACTCAGTGGTTAAGAGCACTGGCTTTTCTCACAGAAGACCTAGGTTCAGTTCCCAGGCCCCACCTGGCAGAATACAACCATCTACTCCAGTTCTAGGGAATCTGGTGCCCTCTTCTAACCTCCCTGGGCATTGCACAACATGAGTTCACTTACATGCAAGCAAAACATTCATACACATAAAATAACAATTTAGAAAAAAAAAGATGAAACACAAATAAAATATAAGATCATCATGTTAAACAAAACAGGCCAAACTCACAAAGATTACATTTTCTCTCATTTGCAGAATCCAGTTTTTTTTCTTAAAGACATGAAAGTAGATGGGGAAATATCTAAGAGGAAGAGAGACAAGACAGGATAATGGAATATGTACAAATATGACCACAGGTTTGGGAAGCAGAGGCAGGCAGATCTCTGTGATTTCAAGGACAGCCTGCTCTATATGAGTTCCAGGCCAGCGAGGGCTAGAGGGAGACCCTGTCTCAATAAGAACATAAAAAATAAAGTAAAAAATGACCACAGAACATTATGTGTATATGTGTGTGTGTATATGTGTGTGTGTGTGTGTGTGTGTGTGTGTGCTGGATAGCTTTAGTGTCAACTTGACACACCTGGGTTGGAGCCTCAATTGGGGAATTGGCTTCAGTGGATTGGCCTGTGGCCACATTTGTGGAGTATTGTCTTGATGGTCTAGCAGTGTGGGAGGGCCCAGCCCACAATGAGTGGTGCCACCCTGGGCAGGTTGTTGTGTACCATATAAGAAGGCGGGCTGGGCATGAGCCAGGGGAGCAAGCCAGTGAACAGCATTTCTCCATGGCCTGTGCTTCAGCTTCTGCTTCCAGTTTCCTGCCCTGAGTCTTGCCTTGGGCTCCCTGAGTGAGAACTGTGACCCAGGAGATGTAAACTGAATAAACCCTTTCCTCCCCAAGTTGGTGTTGGTCAGAGTGTTTTGTCACAGCAATGGAAGACAAACTAGAACAGAAATTGGTACCAGGAGTCGGGTATTGCTGTGACAGACCTGACCTTGGTGTTTTGGGGAAGGATTGTGGAGGTGTTTGGAACGTTGGGCTGGGAAGATCATTGAATGCCTAAAGATTGTTGCTGTGGAGCTTGGAGCAGTTTTGCTGAAGGATTTGTAGAAGATGGAGGCCTGGCTTGTGAAGTTTCTAGTTTCAAAGGGGAGCAAAGATCATCAGGACTGTTTAATCTGTGGGTTCTGGTCAGCTGGGGCTGAAGAATCAGTTGTAAGTAACAAGAGACCAGAACCTGAAGGGAAATCTTTGTTGTACTGGGACAATTGATGCTGGTTAGCTGGGGCTGAAAAATCAGCTGTAAGTAACAAGAGACCAGCATCACTGTGGTGAAATCTTCTGGGGAGAATTTCTTCAGGGTCAGCACACAGAAGCTGTGATCCAGAAAGTGCCTGAGCCTCCATCTCAAGCCAGAAGCAGGACTTGGTAGAGTGTAAGAGTCTCCTATATGGTTCCAGTGTTGAAATTTGAGGGGGTCACAGAGAGCAGCTGAGGCTTGGCACTGTGAGAGGTCAGGAAAGACCATTGGTTTAAGTGCACCTCGGTTGCAGCGAAGACCCCAGGATTGCAGGGGTCATGGAGAGAAGCTGAGGCTTTGCACCAGGAGAGGTCAGAAGAGACTATTGGTGAAGGTGCTGCCTCAGTTTTGGTGGCGACCCCAGCTTTTTGGAGATGCCAGGACCATGGGGTGTCCACCAAGAGCAGCGGCAGGTGTGGAATGGAGTTGGCCTGGGCCTTCGAGATGAGCTGTGTGTGCCATGGACAGCAGAGTCGGAGAGGGGGAGCTGCTGAAACCCTCTGGAGCCCAGAAGATCGTGAGTGAGTCCCAGGTGTCCAGCCTTGAGCTACTCTGCTGGACTTAGGTTTTGTTTGAGAGTGCCTGATTCTTCCCTTTGAAATAAGACAGTACTTGTTTTGGATTTTACAGTAGCCCACAGTTAAGATACTTTTAATAGACTGAACTTTTAAGCGTTTGGACATTTTAAGGACTGTGGGGCTTTTAAGGATGTACTGTCTTAGGTTGTGATTAATGTTAACATCATACTTTGGAGATAAGAACTGGAAAGGTGGTGGTTTAATAGTGATGTGTTTTGTGTGTCAAACTGACAAGGGGTCAATTGTGCTGGATAGCTTTAGTGTCAACTTGACACACCTGGGTTGAGGGAGCCTCAGTTGGGGAATTGGCTCCATTGGATTGGCCTGTGGCCACGTCTGTGGAGTACTGTCTTGATGGTCAAGCAGTGTGGGAGGTCCCAGCCCACAATGAGTGGTGCCACCCTGGGCAGGTTGTTGTGTACCGTATAAGAAGGTGGGCTGGGCATGAGCCAGGGGAGCAAGCCAGTAAACAGCATTCCTCCATGGCCTGTGCTTCAGCTTCTGCTTCCAGTTTCCTGCCCTGAGTCTTGCCTTGGGCTCCCTGAGTGAGAACTGTGACCCAGGAGATGTAAACTGAATAAACCCTTTCCTCCCCAAGTTGGTGTTGGTCAGAGTGTTTTGTCACAGCAATGGAAGACAAACTAGGACAGTGTGTGTGTGAAAATATAACAAAACCAACAATTTTGAAATAAAAAACTGGTGGTCAAAGTGTACTGGGGCTGAACAATCGGTTCTTTCAAACTCAAAGGAGCCAGTTGGGGTAGCCTATAATCTCAACACTCAGGAAGTAGAGTCAAGAGGACCAGGAGTTCAAGGTCACTGTTGCCTCCTTACTGAGTTAAGGCCAACTTGGACTACATTAGACCTTGTCTCAAAAATAAATAAATAAATAAATAAATAAATAAATAAAATAAACCCAAAGTGATCATTTACAAAAAGAAAAGCATAGGGACTGGAGAGATGGCCTAGCGGTTAAGAGCCCTGAATGCTCTTGCAGAGGACCCGGGTTCGAACCCCAGCACCCACATGGTGGCTGAGAACCATCTTTAACTTCAGTTCCAGGGGAATCCAACACCCTCTTCTGACCTCCGCAGCACCGCACGACAAAGGTGCACAAACCTACATGCAGACAGTACATTCATACACATACAAGAATAAAAAAAAGAAAAGAAAAGCACAAGTATAAGAAAAAGCATCAGAAGAAAATATGAGCACCCTTTTCAAAAGTATGTGTCTATCATTACATTAAAATAAGTTGGGCCTGGCATGGCACACGCCTTTAATACCAACAGGCAATAGAAGCCAGTGGATCTCTATGCATTTGAAACCAACCTGGTCTACATCATAGAGTTCTAGACTAGCTGGGGCTCAGGAAGACCCTGTCTCAAACCAAAACTAAACAAACAAAAAAGTCATTCAAAAGTCTATGTTATAGAATACGTGGGTGTCTCCTTACAATTCATGGAAACCCCAGACCTTAGTAGCATGGTGAAGAACTGAGGCCTTTGGAAGGTGCAGGTTTTAAATTAGGTCTTGTGATAGGATTCATAGTCTTATCAACAGAAAAACAAACAAACGAACAAACAAACAAAAAAACCTAGCACTCATGCACATTCTATCATGTGAAAGAACACAGAATCCTTGCTATACAATACCAAGTGGCCAGGCACAATGTGCCCACTGGTGCAATTGCTGGATAACCAACCACTCTGGGTTAGAGGCCTGCTCTATAAGAGGGAATTCACACCTAGTACTTTACACCTGGTCCAAAAACCAGTCACAGGCCCTAATGGAGAAGCTATTACTATTGTTTTGATAAATGGACATGGTATGCCCATCAATTGCTTTCTAAATAATTACATTTATCCCCCTAGATTACTGCTGTTGTCAGCACTGATAAGAAAAAAAACTTTCTTTTCCCAGTGAGCAGCAGAAACCAGAGAGACTTATAAGCAGTCCAGGTGTTGAAGATAAGTGACTATTGAATGTTCAGCGATAGGGGACATATATGACCCAGTAAAAAGACTCTGAGATCGTGGATGAGAGGGCAGAAAGACTGTAGAAGTCAAGTGGTAGGGGTGGAGACTTTGGAATGCTGCTGTACTCTTCAACTCACAGCCGGGATTACCTGAGTAAGAGCAGGTCTGTCAACATCCTATCACGAAAGAGACGGAGGAGAGAGGCTCTCACAAGGCCCACCCTCCTTCTAAAATTTTATAGGTAGCTAATGATGCTGGGGAAGGGACGGATTCCTTTTTTCTTCAGTGGTATAGCCTATGCTAAAGTTCCCATTCTATAAATAACCTCTTACCCATGGTCCTGCAAGCAAATCTAATGGAACTCAGTGGGTCACAAAACAAACAATAACAAAAACAAAGACAGGGGACGAGTTTAGAAGAGGAAGGAGATGAGCTGAGCACAAAAAAGGATAGCAAGTGAATATGATAAAAATCCACAACATGCATGTATGTTGTAATGAAACTGTTAGTATGTGTAACTAAGAAATGCTAATAAGGGGGCTGGAGAGATGGCTCAGTGGTTGAGAGCACTGACTGCTCTTGCAGAGGACCGGTTCGATTCCAAGCACCCACAACATGGTGGCTAAGAACCATCTTTAAGCAGGGCGTGGTGGCACATGCCTTTAATCCTAGCACTCTGGCAGGCGGATTTCTGTGAGTTCCAGGCCAGCTGGGGCTACAGGGAGACTGTGTCCCAAATTTAAAAAAAAAAAAAAAAAAATGCTAATAAAAAATCTTTTTTAAAAAAAATTATTTTATTTATTGATTTTATTGTATGGGTGTATTGCTATAGGGAGACCCTGTCTCAAGATAAACAACGCCCCCCCCCCTGCAAAAATCCCAAATAAAATAAAACAAAATGAAACAACCTAGAAATCCTTGCCTAGTGTGGCGGCACTGCCTTTAATCCCAGCACTCCTCCTGTGGCGGCACATGCCTTTAATCCCAGTACTCGGAGCCCAGACTGGAGCTCCAACATTGGTCAGTAGGGGCTGCAGGGAATCCTGTCTCTGTCTCAACATCTGCCCCCCCCAACCCTCCCACTGTGGGAACTGGAGAGGAAGGCTCAGCAGTGGTACTGCTCTTAAACAAAACCTGGGGTCAGTTCCTAGCACCTGTACCCAGTGTTTCACCATCACCTGTAACTCCAGGTCCAGAGGACCTGCCACCCTCTTCTGGCCTCCATGACAACCACAAACAGACATGTGACACACACACAATACACTCATGCCCATACAAATTGACGTTCTTTTTCTTTTTCTTTTGTTTTTGGTATTTTTTAGACAGGGTCTCCTTATAGCCCCAGCTGGCCTGGTAGACTAAGCTGGCCTTGAACTCACAGAGATCTCTGCCTGTCTCTGTCTCCCGAGTGCTGGGAGTACATGCATCACCACCAACTTCTTTTTTCTTCTTGCTAAGAATGGCACTAAGCGGGGGCTGGAGAGATGGCCTAGTGGTTAAAAGTGCCGACTGCTCTTGCAGAGGGCCTGGGTTCGATCCCCAGCACCCACATGGTGGCTGAAAACCGTCTGTAACTCCAATTCCAGGAGAACTCCAGTTCCAGAGGAATCCAACACCCTCTTCTGAATCCAACACCCTCCTCTGACCTCTGCGGCATTGCACGACACAGGTACACAAACCTACATGCAGAGAGTACATTCATACAAATAAACAAATAAATAAAAGAATGGCACTAAGCAAGCCCAGTACAAACAGGCTCATTAAGATGAAATACTCTATCACACATCATTAAATGAAAATAGGTTTAGCCTGATCTACATAGAAAGATCTTGTCTCAGAAAAACGTAGTTATAAAACAGTAAGTTTACTATAAGTATTCCTGTAGTCTCTAAATATACAAACATATGTCTTTTTTTTTTTTTAATTTTATTTATTTCTGTATGTGTATGAATGTACTGCCTGCATGCAAGTCTGTGCACCCGTGTCATGTAATGCCGTGGAGGTCAGAAGAGGGTCTCGGATTCCCCTGGAGCTGGAGTTCTCCTGGAATTGGAGTTTCAGACGGCTCTCGGCTGCCATGTGGGTGCTGGGGATCGAACCTGGGTCCTCTGTAAGAGCAGTCGGTGCTCTTAACCGCTAGGCCATCTCTCCAGCCCCAACAAGGCTCAAAACATTATGCCATAATGAATGGTGGTTATTACTAGGTGTTTTGATTATAGCTAATACTGTTTTCTATAAAGAATATATGTGGCTTTTATGATAGATTAAAAGTACAATAAAAGTTATTGGAAAATGTGAGGCATTTAAAACTATCTTATGACACACGTTACAGTTCCCCAAACTAAGCATATTTGATATCCAGTAATTTTCCATTTCCGAAGGTCTTTTAAAAAAAATTTATTATTTTTAACTTTATGTGTTTGACTGTATTGCCTACATGTATGTAAGTGCATCCATGTTGTCCAATGGACATGGAGATCAGAAGAAGGCATTGAATTCCCTTGGAAATAGAGTTATAGGTGATTGCAAGCTGCCATATGGATGCTGGGAATTGAACCAGGGTCCTCTGTAAGAATATTCAGTATTCTTAAATACTGAACCATCTTTCCAGCCCCTATTTCTAAAGGTCTTTTAACTTACCTCTAAGCCATAAATCCTCAATAAGAGACTCTGCAAAAGCACATACACCTATATCACCAATGAGCGTGTTGCAATTCAGTGTGATGCGCCTTAAACCAGCCATGCAGTCAAGATCAGGTCTCCTATAGCGAAGACTCTCAGCCCAGGTTTCTTCATGTCTTCTCATAGTTTGATACTTCAAAAATTTAACACATAGAATTTAGATTGTTGAGTAAAGAAATGAGAAACCTAAAGGGAAACTAGGTACGGCTGACTATTTATACAAACCTACTCATGCCCTAAGCATAAACACACCGGGGACTCTGCTCGCCCTGACAAAAAAGGGTCCGGTAGCCCGGATCTGAACCTGCCACTGAATAGCTAGTTGTGAGAATAGTCATGGGTGCTGTTGCCGATTAGTTATATAAACTGATAATTCAGAGAACTTTTCAGAATTTTTTTTATTTTCCTTTTCTGCCCTGTTAAAGACTGGTTCTACACTCTATTATTCTGCCCTCTAGAGGTCTCCATCATGACGCTGCATCCCATAAGCAGACATTCTTTCTTGCTTTCTCTTTTTTTAGTAAACATTCTTTTAACATGTATCATGATTTTTAAATTTATTTTTATTTTATGTTATGAGTGTTATGCCTACATGCATATGTGCGCACATGTTATGTAGTGCCTACAGAGGCCAGAATAGGACATTGGATCCCCTGGAACTATAGTTATGGACAGTTAACTGCCACGTGCTCTTAACCACAGAGCCATTTTTCCAGTACCATGTAGCATGTTTTTAAATAAGCTATATAAAATTCTATACAAATATTTTAATTGAACTTTTGAGAATTTCATATAATATATTTTGATTATACTTAAATCCCCTCCCATATCTGTACCTCCTTTCTAGTCCCCCATTAAATTTCTGTATGCGCACATAAACATGCACATACACACACACATATGTATGCATACTTAGAGTCAAGTTTGTGCCCTAAATGCCCTTCACTGTGGGGCTATCCACACTGGAGCCTGGTCAACCTACCAAGTCTCATCCTTAAATGAAACTAAATCTCTCCTTCCCAGCAGTCACTGGTTGGCAGTAGCTCTTCAGGCAGGGTTAGGGCTTATTACCCACTTCCCCTGGTCTACGCTAAGATTCTATACAATCGTTTTATGTATATTATAAACTACACAGAAACAACAGCATTTTTTTCTGATATGATGTTGGAGATGAATCCAGAGCCTTGTGCATGCTAAGCAAAGTGCTCTACTACTGACAGACCAGGCCAACAGATACATCTTTCAGATGACACGAAGGTGAATAAAGAGGATCTATTATTTTCTTTTAACCCAATGGATCTCACATACTTTTTAGGGCACACATACAACCTTTGGAGTACTAGATAGAATAAGCAGGGTCAGTCTGACATGCCATAGGAAAATAACTGATTTTGAACTATAAATATAACCAGAAATACTATAATTAGTTCTCTATATTCATAAGGTAAATTTTGCCAACAAGAACACTGATTTTTTTTTTTTTTTTTTTTTTTGGACTTTTTGAGACAGGGCCTCCCATTAGTCCCAGCTGGCCTGGAGCTCACTCTGTAAACCAGGGTGGCCTTGAACTCACAGTGATCCACCTGCCGCTGCTTCCTGAGTGCCGGGATTAAAGGCGTGCACCACCACACCTAGCCAAGAACACTGATTTTAAGAGCAAAAACTCTCCTTTTTGAGCAATGAAATACTCAAAGCTCCTGTGACATGACACTAAAAGAAAAAAAATGTTAATGTCATTTTTCTGTGAAGAATAACTGTGTATGGCTGAAGAGATGGCCCAGCAGTTAAGAGCACTGAGTGCTCTTGCAGAGGACCTGGGTTCAGTTCCCAGCACCCACATGGTGGCTAACAATTACCAGTTCTAGGGGATCTGATACCCTCCTCTGGCCTTTGCAGGCATCACACACACACGGTACACGTACATACATGAAGGCAAAATACTAATACACATAAAAATAGATAAAAAATAGCCATATAGAATTGGGAAGGCAAGGCGGGGACTGAGGGGCACTGAATATGACCAAAATACCTTGTATGAAATTCTCAAAGTAATAAAAGTTAAAAACAAATATAGAAAACCAACAAGAAACAGCAGCAAACTCTCACATCCTGCTTATTATCTGCCAGGCAATATCTTGAGAAAGTTAGCACAATGAATCCCCAGAATGAACAATGCCTTTACAAGAACAGATAAAGCGATGTGTCCCTAGTCTCAAGATATTACATGGATGAGGACTTTAATTTGGGGCATCTGACTTTAGAATCCACTCTTAGCCAGGCGTAAGTAATACAGGGCTATAATCCCAGCTACTCAGTAGGTTGAGGCAAGATTATCATAAGATCAAGGTCTGTCTGGGCAACAGAATGAGTTCAAAGCCAGCATAGGCAACTTAATAAGACCTGTTTCAAAGTAAAGTAAAAAAAGGCTGATGATATAGCCCAGTGGTAGAGAGTTTACCTAGAATGTGCAAGGTTGTAGTTTTATTCCCCAGTACAAAAATAAACAACCCCATAAAATCAAACAACAAAAGAAAACCGAGGGGCTGGAGAGATGGCTCAGTAGTTAGAGCACCAACTGCTCTTGCAGAGGACCCAGATTCGATACCTAGCACCCAGATGGCGGCTAAGAACCATCTTTAAGCCAGGTGTGGTGGTGCACGCCTTTAATTCTAGCACTCAGAAGGCAAAGGCAGGCAGATCTCTGTGAGTTCAAGGCCAGCCTAGTCTACAAAATGAGAGTTCTATGCCAGCTGGGGCTATAGGGAGACCCTGTCTAAAAAAAAAAATTGGGGCTGGAGAGATGGCCTAGCAGTTAAGAGTGCTGACCGCTCTTGCAGAGGACCCAGGTTCGATCCCCAGCAACCACATGGCGGCCGAGAACCGCCTGAAACTCCAATTCCAGGAGAACTCCAGTTCCAGGGGAATCTGACACCCTCTTCTGACCTCCGCGGCACTGCACGACACGCACGACACGGGTGCACAAACTTGCATGCAGACAGTACATTCATACACATACAGAAATAAATTTAAAAAAAAAAAAAAAAAGAAAAAAGAAAAGCAAACCCCTAGAGCCAAAAGCAGAATCTATGCTCTTGACCACAATTTACCACAGGTCAGAGGGCTTACGCTGTGTGTAAAGGCCCAAAGGAAACAATTCCACCCCTGGTGGTCAGGCTCTTTTGCCAAATACTCAACACTCCTGATGTAAGGCAAAAATACTTATGGCTACTATCCCTCATCTGTGGATGTTAGCACCAAGTACCTAGTTATAAGGCAAACTGAGCAACGTTAATGTAGTATTCCTCGTTATCTGAAAGCAACTGTTCTTATAATGTGACTCCCTTAACAGGTTCTAGAATTAACATACCATTTATTTTCTGACTTTGGAATTTTTGTATATGGTATATGCATATTTTAGAGTAATATAAAAATCAAAAGGGAAAAATGTGAATCCTGAAATATGATTTGGAAATAACATAGTTTGTTTTCAAACAACATAATTTTAGGATAGGTGAGACGTGTGTGTGTGTGTGTGTGTGTGTGTGTGTACGTCAAACCAATACAAGAAGTTGGAGGGAACAACAACAACAAAAGAACTGGAACAACGACAACAAAAAAGACTAAAACAGTGAAGTTCTCAAAAAACGATAATCCTCTGCTTTGAAAAAAACTTTGGAAAGACTCAGAAAAAGATGCAAGACATGTATGGCAGAATGCATGAACTCGGGTGGGGTGGGGGGCATGGAAAGGGAAATGAGTCTAAATTGGACTGAGAAATAATGTATGATGTATCAAAAAGTTTAATAACAATAAAATATATATTTAAAAAAAGTACTTATGGCTACCATACAAACAACTATGAATGTCTGCGTTTTCATTGGTCTTTCTGAGATAGGATCGCCCTGTAAGCCCAGCTGTCCTGGAACTCACTTATGTAGACCAGGCTGGCCTTGAATTTAAGAGATCCACCTGTTTCTGTCTCCTGAGTGCTGGGATTAAAGGTGTGCAGCACCAAACCCAGCCCAAACACCTTTACTTCAAAAAAAATTGGCTCATGGGCGTTGGTTTCCTTCAAACTACAAAAAAAAAAAAAAAAGCTGGGTGAGGTGGCATACACCTCTAATTCTAGTACTTAGAAGGCTGAGGGAAGGACGACTGAAATAAGTTCTAGGGCAGCATCAGCTATATCAGCTACACAGTGAATTCAAGGATGCCCTGAGCTATGTATGATCATACTCAAACCCCATCACCAAAAGCAAGCAAAATATAAACAAGCATCCCAAACAACAAAAACCCTACAGACAAGGCTTCATATTAAACTGTTAAGAAATTTTAGTCCTAATATAATAGTTAATAATTATGAAGAATTTATATAATGATTTTTTATTAGTTTATAAACTATAGCAGTTAGTACTTGAGTGAAGTAAGTGGAGGTTATAATGGTGTGGTTGTTTGAATGAATGAGACTGTCCCCTGCTCCAAGTATTTGGACAGTTTGTCCCTAGTTGGTGGCCCTGTTTGGAAGGTCTTGGGAGGTGTGGCCATGCTGGAGGAAGCCTGTCACTGGGGGCGGGCTTAAAGAGTTCTTAAACCTTGCCAATCTCAAGTTGCTCTCCGCCTCCTGTGCCTGCTTGAAGATGTGAGTCTCTGCTTTCTGCTCCTGCTCTGCCAGCTCCTGCCACCAAGCCTCCCTGCCATGACCTATTTCCCCTGGAACTGTAAGCTCAAATAAACTCTTCCTTTATTTTATTTTATTTTATTTTATTTTTTTGGTTTTTTTGAGACAGGGTCTCCCTGTAGCCCCAGCTATCCTGGAACTCACTCTGTAGACCAGGCTGGCCTTGAACTCACAGAGATCTGCCTACCTCTGCCTCCCAAGTGCTAGGATTAAAGGCGTGTGCGACCACGCCCGGCCAAACTCTTCCTTTTATAAGTTCCCTTGGTCAGAGCATTTTTTTTAATTAATTAATTTATTTATTTATGTGTATGAGTACTGTCTGCATGTAGGTTTGTGCACCCGTGTGGTACAATGCCGCGGAGGTGAGAAGAGGGTGTCGGATTCCCCTGGAACTGGAGTTCTCCTGGAATTGGAGTTACAGATGGTTCTCAGCCGCCATGTGGGTGCTGGGGATGGAACCCAGGTCCTCTGCAAGAGTAGTCGGTGCTCTTAACCGCTAGGCCATCTCTCCAGCCCCCGGTCAGAGCATTTTATAACAGCAACAGAAAAATAAGTAATACAAACAGTAAAGTTTCTTTCAGTGTTGCAACATTTTCAACAACTAAAATGAGACAAAAGTACTCATAAAATATTATACTTTAAATTTCTCATTTCTAAGATTGTCTGTCTTTAAATGGCAGAATTTCAAGCTAAAGAACAGTTACATCATGCAATGAAACTAAAACTGCAATTACCATACAAATCAAGACAAAAAGAACTGCCACTTCATAACAAAGTATTATTAATGTGTTTCAATCATACAAACTACTTTCAGAAATTCTGAACATAAAGTCACCTTTAAGATCTTGGCCATATGACTGGCTCCTTGCCAAGTCAGATCACATCCTGTGAAGTTGACTGTCTTAAGAGTGTTAGAGTTCTTTATACCTTGACAAATAACTAAAAAGCAAAACAAAACAAAACAAAAAAGAAACAGTAAGATCCAGAACCTAGTCAATACAGTCATTCTTGATTTATTCAGTCTCCTGAGTCTATGCTAGTTTAAAGTTGTATTTCTAAAACCAGCCTCTACAATCTCCCTAAGCAAGTGGTGGATAGGTTGCAAAATATGCCCATAATAAAGCATTACGCCAGATTACAGCAATTGTTTAATTCAATTAAGTTGCTAAAATTAAGTACTTGGAATGTTGTAAATTTAGTCCCAACTGCACAGTAAAATACTATATATGATAAAGATATATATACATATACACACACACACACACACACACAACATATGAAAGAAAAATCTAAAAGGCATGATTCTTATTTTCATTACTAATGACATTATCTTTAATTTGATTACCACTCAACAATTTAAGTGTCAGCTATGAACCCAGAATTTTATTAGGTGCCATATTAGTACCCAATATTAGAAGACAAAGGATGACAGGCTTTGACCCCTGAACTGAAATTCAGACTTTCTTACTCTCCAGATCATCATTCCCCACGAGCACAACTTTCTCAGGACCTCCATCAGCGCCTGCCCTGTGATTACTTCCATGCCCCTCCCCATGAGCTTGTTCTGCATTCACAGTGCACTCTGCACATATTTCCTATTTAAGTTTAAACCACAGTACATTAAAATAACAGTAACTTATTTTTTCTCTCTTTACATTTTGCTATTCCCCATCCCACAACTACTCCTTTTTCTTTTTCTTTTCTTTTTTTTTTTTTTTGAACTCACTAATGTAGACAAGACAGACCTTGATATCAGAGATCTACCTGCCTCTACCTCCCTGGTGATGGGATTAGAGGTGTACAACACCATGCCTGACCTCACAAATACTTCTTTTTTTTTTTTGGTCTTTTCGAGACAAGGTCTCCCTATAGCCCCAGCTGTCCTGGAACTCACTCTGTAGACCAGGCTGACGTTGAACTCACAAAGATCCACCTGCCTCTGCCTCCCAAGTGCTAGGATCAAAGGCGTGCGCCACCACGCCTGGCCAAAAATACTTCTTAAAGGAAAACCATAATTTATGAATAAATGGAAAAAAAAAACAGAATATCAAACACTATAATTGTTTTGCGGCCTAACACAACCTTAAGTTCAGATACTATTAGCCAGGACAAGCTTTCATAGTGGACATGAGGATGAATCAGCATTTGAAGAGGCACAGGAGGCAGCCCAGACAGAAGCAGTAGCCCAAAGAGGCAAACAGGGATTAACACTGCATGCAGGCAAACACAAGACCAGTCTGAAGGACAAAAGTTAAATGATTTAAACTCACTCTTTAAACCTTCATCTCCAATTGGACAATTTGCAAGTGACAGGTGCACCAAAGAGGCTGATTTATTCAATCCCTTAATAGAGGAAAAAAGTTAAAAATATATTGAGTATTTTCCCACCAAAATCAGTTATCAGATGTCTGTCTACAGGCCACACTGAAGGCTTACCTTTGTTAAAGTAGTCAAATCTCTTTCTCTCAGAGTTAGTCCATTGAGCTCCAGATTTCTTAGCACACTTGATGTACTTAAACAGCCTTTAAGAGCTTTACATAACTGGAAGGTGACATCTTTAGATCTTATTGCAGGAACATGATTTCTACAAACTCTGTTTGTATCAGAACCTGAAACAAATGTGTTGTAAAATTAGTGATTTCAACCATACAGTTATATCGTTAAGCTCCTCTATGCTAAGGCGCTGAAATGAAGCATTATCTTAAAGAGAGTCACATGAGAATTCAAAGTTACATGAGATACAGAAACTCGAGCTAGGGCTTTTTTCATTGTATTTTTATGTAATGAGTGTTTCACTTGCATATATGTAAGTACACCACGCTGTGCAATACCATGCAATACCCTCGTCAGATCCTCGGAACTGGAATCACAGCTGGCTGTTGGCCACCATGTGGGTGCTAGAAACCAAACTTGCATCTTCTGGAAGGGCAGCAAGTGCTCTTAAGTGCGAAGCCATCTCCCTGTACAGGGCTTCTTAATGGAGGCAGGAGGCAAAGAAGCTGCACTTAAGGGACAGCTTCAGGAAAACCCTCAAGTTGCACATGGGAGAATGGGGCTGGAGTGGAGTGCAGCGTGTGAAGGAATCAAGAGGACACCGCTGGATGGAGTGAATACTGCAGGTGTCATGACAGGAGTAGAAAAGAGACATCGTCAGAGGAAGCAAGAGAGCTAGCCTTTATGACACAAATGATGGGGACCAAGGCTACCAAGGCATGCTAAGGACGGTTAGAAAATTATGCCCCACTGTTAGAGAACCAACTGGATAAAGTGGATGACCAGAGATAGGCACCTGATTCATAGATAAGCAATAACACCCTCCTCCAGGAGCCACAATCCTGAATCTAAGCTCAAATTTAGTGCCTTTGTGAAGGAGGTATACACTGTACAGTGAACGTGCACTGCTTTTGTGTAAAGTCACTGTGAGTATTAGCAGGCTCACTTGAACTGAGAGAAACCAAGTTCGGGATAATATAAGCAGCAAGGACCTGCAACACTATAAAACAAATGGAGTCTAGGTTAAGGTCTACAGCCTAGAGCACTGGACACAAGATATGGAAAAGATGCCACAAAGGCTACTAGCTGAAAAGAAATGGCCCACATTTTTCTTACAATCAGCATAAACTACCAGGCAAGATCAGGTATGCCTGCCTTGTGATTCTAAGGCATCTCTCATCTTTCTTTTAACTTTGGTCATTCCCGTGGCAGTTGGGAGATTCATCAGAGGCCCACAATAGATTCGACACCTGAATGAGAAGCAGAGAAGCAGCAGGGGTGTGACCAACTGTCTTTGCAGAAGAGATCACAGATGGTGCTTCTCTCAGACCTAGAAGGCCCAGCCCACCACCACTAGTGGTCAGGTTTTCAAATAACAATCACTTCTTCCTCTATATCACTACACTTTTGCTGGTTAGACACTTTACACAGGTAACTAGCTTTAATCCTAAGAATCCACTGTTCACATAAGTGAGAACTGCAGTTCAAAAAGTAACTTGCCTAAGACCTCTGAAATTCAAACTTTAGGTTTCCTCCAACACCTGTGTGCTTTCCTTACATGATACTACTCTCAAAAAGCAAACAAAAAAATATTTTTTTTAATTAAATAAGTTAGGGGCTGGGGAGATGGCTCAGTGGATAGTGCTTGCTGGGCAAATATGAGTTTGGACCACAGCACTGTAAAAGCCTGTAATCACAGAGGTGGGGAAGAAGCAACTGTCCATCCCTAGGGGCAAAGTGGCTACACAAAGGAATCGGCAGACTCCATATTTGGAGACGGACCCTGTCAGTCTGGGCTAAATAAAAAGCAATTGAGGAAGACACCCACAGTCAATCTACAACCTCCATGACTACGACAACACACATGCACACACATGCACACAAAATTCTTAGCAAAATCTAAAAATTAGTATGAAGAATCAGTTAGTGCTGGAAAGATGACTCAGCAGTTAAGGGCACCTACTGAGGAGTCACAAGGACCAGAGCTTGGATCCACATAAAAAGTTGGGCCTCAGAGCTGGGCGTAGTACACATGCCTTCAATCCCAGCTCTTGGGAGGAAGAGGCAGGCGAACCTCTGTGAGTTCAAGGCCAGCCTGGTCTACACGGGGAGTTCCAGGACAGCTTGGACTACAGGGAGACCCTGTCTCAAAAAGATAGAAAAAAAAAATGTTGGGCCTCCGGGATAGGACTTGTAACCCTGGCAGGGGAAGGGAGGCAGAAACACTGACAGGCTTGTTGGCTTCCAGCCTAGATGAGAAAACAGAGCCCCAGGTTTACAAGAGACCCTGCCTCAAAAGAACAGTCTGGAAAGTAACAGAGGACACCCAACACCCTCCCAATCCCCTATCAGGACCTCTGTGTGTGTACATCTACAGAGAAACACACGCACACACACACTGATGTTGTTGTTTTGAGACAGGGTTTCCCTGTAGCCCCAGCTGGCCTAGAACTCACTATATCGAGCAGGCTAGCCTTGAACTCACAAAGATCCATCTACCTCTGTCTCCTGAGTCTAGCATGGACCACTGCGCTCAGCAAATCCATCTTTTAAAAAATATGTAATCAGTAAAGAACATACATATTGGATGATCAATTTCTTTGCTGTCCTGCAAAAAAATGTTCATGAGTGACCATGGAAGCACCAAAAAAAAAAAAAAAGATATGGGGTTATAAACATAAAATTTAAGTATGAGAAATTTGCAAATACATTATCTTTGAATAATCAGAGTCAATTACTTACATCAAGATATTAACAATGAAAGTTCCTGAAGGGGGATTTTTTGTTTCGTTTTGTTATGTATTTCTTCTTTCTTTTATTTTTAACTCTGCCATTTTCTGTATTAACCGTGCAAGGAAGGATGAGGAGAGTGTCTAAACTCAATACTCAGAAAGAAAGCAGGTAGGGGCGAAAGCATTAATATGAAATCATTTAGCCTAAATCATTCTGCACATCTCCCACCCAGGGCAGTGGTGGTCATCCTCCTCGCCTTGTGAGAGGCAACCCACTCCAAATCCTGACCACTCCCCCAGCTAATGGTCCCAGGAGTCAAACAGCAAGCGAGTTAGTCTTCAAGGGACAACAAATAGTCCTTTGGGAACAGTTTGGGCCGATTCAGTTTTACACTTTCCTACCCATCTCTAATGAAACCTGTTCAGAATGAGATGTCTCTTTCAGTTCAACAAATATTATCCTCCTCACGATGTAGAAATTGTGATAAACGCTAGGAAGTAGCACCGCTTTGTCACGTCATGACTTGCCAATTTTTCAAATAAACAGAGAGCTTGGATCCCTAACTAAAATATTTATAATTACTACCCTGCAAATTCTTTAAAAAAAAAATTTCTTTTGGAGACAGGGTCTCCCTGCAGCCCCTGCTGTCCTGGAACTCGCTATGTAGACCAGGCTGGTCTTGAACTCAGAGACCTGCCTGCCTCTGCCTTTCAAGTGCTGGGATAAAAGGTGTACACCACCATGCTCGGGTAAAAAAAATGTTCTTAAAAACGAAGAAAAAGGTCAGAACATATTAATTCCTAATCGCTTACTTCTCCATAGGGAGCATTAGGAGGCATTCTGTGGAACAGCCGACAATGTGTCGGTGCTTGGAGGTGTCCTGGGCTGCAATGCTGGGGGTTGTGCAAGCACCGCTCTGCGGGTCCCTCCCAGCTGCACCTCGCCCCCCCCCACCCCCCCGATCGCGGCCAGCGGGCCCGGGAACCACGGACCTGTCTCCCAGAGCCACGGCTGTAAGGAGCTCTTGATAGCCACCAGCGGCAGGTCCCGGTTCACCTTGAGCGCGCTGAGCAGCGGCGCCCAGTCCACCACGCGCAGCCGGTCCGCATTGAAGTCCAGCACGCCGTCCCGCAGGCAGGAGCGCACGGCGGGCAGCGGCACTGAGTCCTGCAGCGCGCACAGATACTGGTAGTGGGAGGAGAAGTCGGCCGCGCAGTCGCGGCGCAGCTGCACCGAGTCGATCATCGCCACGTCCCGGGTCCAGGCTACGGCCGCACCGGCTGCTGCTCAGCCACCGGGTGCAGCGGCGGCCCGCCAAGCCCGCGCCGCCTCCCGCCGCGCCCGGGCCGTTAGCGCCCGCCTCAGTCCACGCCGAAGCCTCAGCTTTTCAAGGGCGGGAGGAACCGGCGCGCGCACTCAGCGTCAGGCGCCGGCGGTGCGTCACGCCCTGACCACGCCCTCAAGGGGCGGGGCGACTGGCAGGCGGGCTGACAGCAGAGGTTGGGATGCAGCTTCAGCAGTGAAGGCTCAACTGAGGGATATTGCAGATGAGACGTGGATAGAGCAATTATTTATTTATTTATTTATTTATTTATTTATTTATTTATTTATTTTACCTCAGATGAAACGTGGCTAGAGCAAGACATTTTATTTATTTATTTATTTATTTATTTATTTACAGACTCTCCTTGTAGCTCCAGCTAGCCTGGAATTCACTATGTAGAACAGGCTGGCCTTGAACTCCCAGAGATCCTCCTGCCTCTGCCTCCGGAGAACTCGGATTAAAGATGAGTGCCACCATGCCCTCCAGAGCAATGCATTTTAACCCGTGTACTAGTTCTTGGAAGATTCTTAGGAAATATCCAGCTACTAATGCTCTCTCAGTGAGGGAATTTAGAGAAGGACTATCCCAAATTCTCATGGGAATCAAGAGTCTTCAGTTTTGTTTCCTCTCTACCTTGGAGCAGATACAGCTGGACTTTAGCTTAGTTATTCATTTCAGTCGGTATTGGTTTTCAGTGTTAGTTCTATAAATGTTCTTGAGGGTGACTCCTGAATCATAGAGAGCAGATTATTTAGCAATGTTAGCAGAGTCTTTCTTTAAATTACACACAGCAAAATAACTATTAAAGGTGAATTTGGGGACAGGCATGGTGGCAACATGCCTTTAATCCCAGCACTCTCGAGGCAGAGGCAGGCAGATCTCTGGGAGTTCAAGGCCAGCCTGGTCTACTTAGTGAGTTCCAGGACAGCTGGGGCTATAGGGAGACCCCGTCTCTAAAAGACAAAAAAAAAAAAAATCCATTACTTTTGGCAGAAACAAAGTTAACTAAGGGAAATAAGTGCAGCAGTCTGTTTCGGTTCTTTTAGAGACTTATCTTGTGTTTTCTAAAATTTAATGTATATGCTTGTATCTGTGTATGCTACTTGTGAGTGCCCGTGTGCAGAAGTGAGCTCCAAATTCTCTGGAGCTAGAAGTACTGACAGCTATAAGCTGCTCAAAGTGGGTGCTGAGAACTAAACTTGGATCCTTTTTCTAGTCTTCAGTGTGGCAAGATTTCTTTCAAAACGTGCTTGACTGTCTCTTCTTTCAGTTAAATTATCGCTTAATGGTGATGTCACTTCTTTCACCCCATGATAAGCTCACCCACAAGGTTCCCTGTACTCTGTGAGTGGAAGCTGTTTCTCTACAGTGTGCCTGGGACCCTCTGACCAGCCAGGCTCACACCTGACCCAAGACAAAATGCCTTGGCTTCCCTAAAAGTGCTCATGACTTAAGAGTGCTATGCTACTAGCCTTTACCAGAGCTGAGCTAACCTCTTCCAGCACTCTGATGAATGTTAACTAAAACAAAGTTAAGTAACATCATCTTGCCTCTTCCTTCCTGTACTCTGTGCCCAGTTAATCCTGACACCATTGTTCCTGACTTCCTAGGAAACTTACTTTTCTGTTGAACCACAATGCTAATGTTGTCTGTTTACTCCTGACATTGATCCTTTTGGTACCTGCATTGAGTTTTGTTAGAAGAGCAAGTTTTCTTGGATTCGGTAACAGGGGGTGTCAACCTGGCTAACAACATAGGGTCTTAAGAGAGCCTTGTTTTTTCTTTTTTCTTTTTTTTTTTTTTTGTTTCGTTTTTGTCTTTTTCGAGACAGGGTCTCCCTGTAGAAGAGAGCCCTGTTTTATCTGACACGTGGTCACGTTTCTTTTTCCTGGCCCCTTCATTGGCTTCCTTGGCTACTCACGATGGTCCTTTTTTTTGGGGGGGTCCTTTGAGGCAGGGTCTCCCTGTAGCCCCAGATGTCCTGGAACTCACTATGTAGACCAGGCTGGCCTTGAACTCACTGAGATCCTCCTGCCTCTCCCTCCTGAGTGCTGGAATTAAAGGCATGTGCCACCACACTCGGCTTCACAGTGGTCATTCTAAATCTCCACTCCACGTTGCCACTAGGATTCCGTTGTGTGTCTCTGCTTTCTCTTCACAAGAGGATGCTTCTTACTTTGACAGGACACAAACTCTCCCATTGTATTTTCTCTAACTCTTGCTACCATGCAGTTCTTGCACCACAATGCAGCCACTGCCACCTCCTCTTCTAATCTTCAGTGACTTCCTATTGTTCCTAGAATAATGACAAAACTCAGAGCAGTCTTCATTCAGTACTATCCACAGGCTCCACGTGAATCGTTTGTGTTCTCATAAGATAAGGAGCTGGCGGCTTCAGAGTGGACACACATCCTATTCAATTCAGCAGGCATTGTTTTCCAGAAGAGAAGCAGTGTGTTATACCAAAGAAAGCTTCTTACCTCGTTGTTGCGCTGGCCCTGGACAGGCTGGATGTGAGCTCTACAGCCTCGGCAATCCACCCACGGTGACATCCAGGGAAACTGCTCACTTGCTATGGGTCATTGTCCAGGCTCTAGCCTCTCTGTGAAATGTGCTTCACATTAATCTGCACCTAATGACCATTTCATCCTTCTGAGCTCAGCTCTTGTGTTACTTATCAAGGAAGCATTTCCTCCCTCACTAGCCTAGTTTCTGACACTATCTGTTTAATGAATAAATTAGCATGCACAATGAATAACCAAGACCTGACAGTTATCCTAATGAAGAGCATCTCTCATGTTCCCCCCTCCTCCTTGCATTACCCCGTTACCTCAGTTACACCATTTATTATTTTACACTGGATTGCAGGTACTGTTTCAAGTCACATGTCTGCCTACCTCCAGGCACCCCTAATCCTTTACTTCTCAGAGTTCATGACTGTGTCAGTTCCCTGTTCCCAAATTTACCATGACATTCACGCCCAATAGAACCCATTTATACTTGTGGGGCATGGTGGCACACGCCTTTAATCCCAGCACTTGGGAGGCAGAGGCAGGTGGATCTCTGTGAATTCAAAGCCATTGTGGTCTACTTAGTGAGTTCCAGGCCAGCTGGGGCTACAAGGAGACCCTGTCTCCAAAAGATTAAAAAAAATAGAAGTCTTTTATTGCACCATGAATATATCACAAGTCAATCTTACAATGTAGAGCCTCGTTTCTGTAGCTGGATAACTTAAATATTCTACAATCTGCTGTGCTTTTCCATCTTTGAAAAACAAATTATATTCCAGAATTTTCTGATTTTTTTTTTAACTGATGTGACTGGCTAAATCAAAGAAACTGAATTTGAAACAAGTTAAATATCATTATCTTTCTGGGTTTGAGGTAATGAATAAGTAACCTCTTTCCTCATCAGCATCCTGAAGGTGTGTTTTTAAAAAATATTTTTACTGAAGTTTTGTGCATTTCACACATCATTTCTCAGCCCAGTTTAGACTAATTTCCCTCTCATGCTCCCCATCCCACTCAAGTTCATGAATTCTGCCATACATGTCTTGTATCTTTTTTTGAGTCTTGTCCTGGAACTCACTCTGTAGACCAGGCTGACCTTGAACTCACAAAGATCCGCCTGCCTCTGCCTCCCAAGTGCTAGGATTAAAGGCGTGCACCACCACACCCGGCCTAAAGTTTTTCATTTTTAAGCCAATGTTTTGTTGAAGTTCTGTGCATTTCATACAAAATTACATTATAAATCAAATCTACACTCATGCCCCCTCCCTGCCCCCCATCCCACCAGAGCTCATGCGTTCTGCCAAACATGTTTTTCATCTTTTTCTCAGTCTCTTTCAAAATTCTCAATGCACAAGTTCACCGTTTCGAGCAGAAGTTCACTGTTTCAGTCAGTTCTTTGACCCAGTCGTTTCTGTTGTTGTTGTTATTCCATCCAATATGCATTATTCCAAAATATGCATGTATGCATGCCACATATATCATAAGTTTTAGCATCTTCAGCTTATGATTTTTTTTAATTAGGCTAAAAGATGTCAGGTTTGAAGTCTCCTCCTTGGCAAGCCCAAACCACCATCAGTTCTGCCCTTGGGCTTCACACTGGGGTTTTCCCTTTCCATAGTCACCAAATGAGGTCCAGTAAGTACCATGTCCTGTCTTGATCTTTCTGTACTGGTCTCCATGATACAGCCTGGGTAGTCCAACAATGGCAGTCTATACTCTGAAGAGGCTGAAACCCCAGTAGTAGCTCAGTTCACAAATTGGATGTCTCAGTAGTCTCCATCTGGCACTGAAGATTTGGAGGATTCTCGTAGAGACATGAGTCTTCAGTCCATATTGGAAGGTTGAAAAGCTGTGTTTCATGTCCTTTGAAGACAGGAAAACAACTGTGCTCCTTTTTTTTTTTTTTTTTTTTTACTAAGATCTCAAGATTATACCTGAAGTACAATTTCTCAGGCCTCACTATTTATTTATTTCTGGTTATACTTTCCTTTTGGATGTTTAAAGCCACACAGTTAGCCCAGATTAACCAAGGTTTTTGTTTTCTCAAGGTCAGTTGAGGATCTGGTCCTTAAGGGTCACTCAGGGTTTTTTGAGGGGGAGGGAGCCCCTGGCTCCTTTTGGCTTTTCAATCAACAATTCCATCCACTCGAGGATAAAGTCAGGTCTTGCTAGACCAAGCTTCCCTTTTTAAAGCATGAGCAGACTTTCCTCTTTTGACTGAACACTGGCTGAAGTCCCATTAGTGGATCTCCAAGACTTCCCTGCACAGGAAGAATGGTGACTCACATTGGCAGGATATTTCGAGATGCCCCCATGCATAGTCCCCTGGGACTTAGTTGACCTCTGAGGGCAAGGAACAAAGTTATCTCTTAAGACCTTCGGCCAAATTGGTATAGGCATTAAGTATGGTCATTAGGCATCCAGAAAGGCTAAATTGTACCAGCCTGATAATTTTAACTACTTTATAATATTTTAGAAAATGCTTAGACAGAAGCTCAAGCAGCCGTTGTATAAGAAATACTAAGAAGCACTCCTATAAAATAAATACTATGGTTAGACATAATGTCATGACAAGACAAATTAGTTTTTTCCACATTCCTCTGATCTTATATTACTCTAAAATATACATACATATCCTTTATCCATATACCAAAGATTCCTAACTCTGAAAATAAATGGTAGCTTAGTTCTAGAACCTGTTAACTGATTCAAATTATAAGAGCACAGTTGTTTTCAGATCACATCAACGCTGCTCAGTTTGCCTTACAATTAGGTAATTGGCACTAGCATCCACAGATGAGGGATGCCATTCATCATTTGTTTTTCTGGGACTGTGTTACTTCACTTAACATGATATCCATTTACCTGCAAAGTTCATGATGTCATCTTTCTTTACTGCTACATAGAAGTCCATTGTATAGATGTACCACATTTTCTCTATCCACTCATCAGTTGAAGAGCACTTGGGTTGGTTCCAGATCTTTTCCACTTCCTTCCAGAGTTTGTCATTCTCTCCCTTTAGTTCTTTGATTTCTTCTTTGAAGTCTTTGATTTCTTTGAATAAGCCTTTTTTCCAAGGAGGCTGACTTCTACATTGATGGGACTGAAGCCCCTCAGTGAAACTAGAGGCAACCGTTCACACTGAATCCACAGTCAGGAAGTGGAGAGTGATGAATGCTTCAGGTATTGTCACAAAAACTGTGCATCCGGGGCTGGAGAAATGGCCTAGCGGTTAAGAGCGCCGACCGCTCTTACAGAGGACCCGGGTTCGATCCCCAGCACCCACATGGTGGCCAAGAACCGTCTGAAACTCCAATTCCAGGAGAACTCCAGTTCCAGGGGAATCCGACACCCTCTTCTGACCTCCGCGGCATTGCACGACACGGGTGCACACACCTGCGTGCAGACAGTACATTCATACACATACCGAAATAAATAAAATTAAAAAAAAACCTGTGTATCCTTTGACATCAAATGTTGACAATCTCCTTGCCCGAAATGATCTTTATTTTTTTATTTATTTTATTTTTTTAACTTCAAATTTTTAATATTTTATTATTTTTATTCTATGTATATGGATATATTGTCTGCATGTATGTGTTTCCATATGCTCACAGAGGTCAGCAGAAGGCATTAGGTTCCCTGGAACTGTAGTTACAGATGGTTGTCAGCCATCAAGTGGGTGCAGTGGCAATCGATATGGACATTTCTGTGAGTGACCCAGTGACCCAGAATTGAACCCAGGTCCTCTGCAAGAGCAGCCAGTGCTCTTAACTGCTGAGCCCCAGGATCTTTATTCTTATGGTAGATGTGGCAGGGTGGTAGTGATGTATATTGTGGGGACAATCTGCTTATACTCTTAAGATTGACGTGTAAGAAATTTCAGAACTGACTTTCATGGGCTTAAAAAAAGCATTGACGCTGGGCGTGGTGGCGCATGCCTTTAATCCTAGCACTTGGGAGGCAGAGGCAGGTGGATCTTTGTGAGTTCAAGACCAGCCTGGTCTACAGAGCAAATTCCAGTACAGCTGGGGCTACAGGGAGACCCTGTCTCGAAAAGACCAAAAAAAAAAAAGCATTGACATCTTTGTTCTCTTCCAGGTTTGTCTATCATACACTTCGTAATGACCATTCTTATGCTTCTTTCTCTGGAAATCCAAGAAAATATGTTTCTCTTTTTGCCAATGAACTTGAAAATAGTTCACTAGGAAACATCTGAAACTGCCACAAGATATTTATGTCTTACTTCTTTCTGTGGAAACTGGATTCTGCAAGCCTCCATTCTGTGCAGTGCCCCTCTCCTCAGCATGGAATTATGCATATATTCGACCTGACCAGTAAGAAGTAAGACATAGATATCTTGTGGTAAAAAATAAGAGGATGAATGAATCTCCCTAAGAGTATGTTCTCTGTTTCTTTCTTCCACTTTTAAGTTTCTATAGTTAGGCCTATGTTTAAATGGGATGGTGCATCAGAGCAACACAATATCTAAGCTCATAGAGAATCACAGTAGCCATGAAGAGCATCTTCCTCCACAGGTTGTTCTCCATCTCAAGTGGAGAGCACAAGATGCAATGTTTATTAAATGCCTTTGATCCTTTGGCATGTTGAAGCACTGGGTGGGCTGGGTTGGTGGACTCACAGAAATGTCCATATTGATTGTCATTTTCCCTTGGGAATAGCTTCCCTTCACAGAGATGTGCCATGATAGTTTTCACCCTTTTAGAGTCACAAAAACATATTTTAATGGCATGCAAGGAGAAAATGAATGGAGAGAGCTTTTAATTATATCCTGTGAAAGTTTAGAAATATGCAGTGTATTATCAAACTGATTTGGAGGTATTATATGAAATATGCTTTGGAAGTACCAAAAGTTCAAGTTATTCTCAAAATTTCTTAGTTGTGGAGCTGGAGAGACGGCTCACTGGGTAAGATCATTGGTTGAAGACCCAAATTCAAATCCCAGCACCTACAAGGTTTCTAACAACCATCCATAACACTAGTTCCAGGGGATCTGAAACTTTCTTCTGACCTCTTTGGGCATTGCATGGCATGGGTGCACTTACACACGTGTGGGAATAACTCTCAAACGCCTAAAATAAAAATATATAAAAAATTTAATTACTTTAAAATTGTTCTAAGATGTTTCAGAATAGGCATGCTGGCAGTAGTCACCTATGTAACAATGATTTGGAGTATACTGGAACTGTCAGCTTTTGTTTCTATGATACAAACCACACAAAAAGTTAGCAGCAGTGAATATTTTCGACCTCTGGCTGGGCGAGTCCATGTTTGGGTCAGTTTGAGGGGTGTTTCACGTATTTCACTCTGAGGACAGCTAACTACAGGGCAGGCATCAGCTGCCAGGGAGTGTTTGTGAGACGCAGGGAGTAAGCTGTTTCATCGATGGTTACTGAAGCACAGGGGTGAACACAATCAAGCCCATTAAAGCCTCTGCTGGTCCCACGTCTCCTCACACTCCAGTAGCTGAAGTGCAACATAGACTGTATTCGTTACTGTCCTCACTGCTGTGGCAAAATATCTGACCAAAGAGACTCAAGGAAGAAAAGGTTTATTTTGGCTCACGGTTCATCATGACAGGGAATAATGGCAGGAGTCTGAAACAGTTACATCCATAATCAGGAGTAGAAACTAATGAATGCTAGTGCTCAGCTGGTTGTCTACTTTCTATTAAGCTCTGGACACAGGCTTTGGAACGGTACTGCCTACAGTTAAGATGGACCTTAACTACCTCAGTTAACCTCATCTAGATAATCCCTCCCAAGCATGCCAGGAGCTGACATCATCTAGATGATACCCACAGGCATACGCACAGGCTTTGCTCCTAGTTATTCTAGACCCTAGAGTTGACAGTGTCAACTGTCACACAGACATAAGGTAAATTCACAATACATACAGATACTTAATGTTGGGTGAACTCAGAGAAGATTATTACATCTTGAATAATGTTAACACAGTTTCAGACATTTGCAAAAGTGTAAAACCTTTTGAGAACTTTTTGAACTTGTAAAATAATGTCTATGGAAAGGAAAAAGACTTGCTGATGACAAGGTCAATACAAATTAAAAATTCAAGATGCTCATTTTCTTCCTTAACACCATCACTCTATGGGACACTCCCAAAGAACTGTGATAGTACTGAAATGCCGAAACTAACTCCATTTTGCTGTCGCTGACTTTCGCTTTACCTTGTATTCTCGCCCAGCCATTCCCACTACAGCCAGAACATCTCATCCAGCAGTTTCAGTTTCTAGCACATTCTCCCTCTCAGCCTAACTGAATTTTTTTTAACTACAAACCTTTCTACTGACCTGTCCTGGTCTGGTGTATCTATGGTGATTCGATGTGACTATGGTTATTGCCTTTGCCTCTGGCATGATGTAATAGTGTTTTTAAGCTTTATAAATCCTGCCCTGCTTCTACTCAGGGTTGAGAATTATTGTGGACATTAGCCCATCCTTTGACCATTAGCTATTAATAAAGGACTCCTAATTCGACAACCACTATATGGTGTTCCTCTGTGACTCTCCTTCTGTATTATTTTTGGAGGTCTCCATGAGATCGCCACTCAGGGGCTCAGCCTCACTGCAGATCTCCTCGGCTTGGTGAATTGTTATAAGAGAGCGTCCCCTGAGATGTCCCAGGACCCTATGACTCTCATCAGAGCTGGAGAGGCCCACAATGACTGCTATGTGACTCCCAAACAAAAATTATTTGAGTCCTTCTGGTCTTTCTAGGAGGTAAGTTCTATTATTTCTGGTTTGGTGTTCCATTCTGGACTCATCTGGTCTGGTCTAATATTTAAAATTAGAGTGTGATCTTGACTAAGAATCTCCCTTTGCCCTCTCTCTAAATCCAGCCATCGGCTGAGGTCATCTGGCGAACTGGTACAGCCATTGGAAACTGGTTACTCTGGTCTCTATCCATGTCTGTTTGTGTGTATGAATAATCGTATGACTGAATGAATGACTGAATGAATGAATGGGCGGTCGGACCAAGTGAGTTCTGCTCTGGACAGCGCCTGTCCACAGGGTCCTGTCTTTGTCTTGTCTATCGTGGAATGTGAGTGTGGCCTTGTTTGTTTCAGCTGCTGCGCTGTGACTGTCCCCTCTTCCTTCCTTCCTGATTCTCCTTGACGATAGGCAGTCTGCCTGCCCTCAGAGATTAGTGGGTCTGGTCAACTGTGTCTCTACCTCTTGCCACTGCCTTACAACTCTCTGTTCTGACAGGCTTGTGCCCGCTTTGCAGCTTTCCGTTCTCTCTCCTCTACTGTGCACCCCGTCCTGTGCTCAGGCACCCTCTTTCCCCTTCTTCTGGGCCTGTCCCTGCCACCTATCCTCGCTTTGGTGCCTGTCTTTAAGGTTTTTCTCTGCTCTGCAAGATCCACAGGTCTTTTCTCTGGGGCTCCAGCTGCAGTCCCCTGTTCCTAAAGCCTGCAGTTGCTTCTTCGTTCCTCTCTGTCACCCCAGGCCCTCTATCTACTACAGAAAGGACTGGAATGTAGCTCAGCACTTGTCGCCAGGACGGCATGGAATGAAGCCTGTCATCTGCTCCTTCTGTGCTGATAAAATGAAGGGGAAAATGAAATGGTTTCAGTCAGGCTGAACTTCCTGAGTCTGGGACTCATTTCTCTTCTTTCTGGAAGCAGTGTTCCTGGATGTTAGGACAGGTGATGAGCTCCCTGTGATCCTCTTCCTGTGCCCCTTTCCCCACCCTTCTGAGGGCATGGGTTGGCATTTATCTCTAGATGGCTGTTCCTAAGGAAATGCTGCTCTAGTCTGACCTATTACTAGAAACATGATAAAGGATCCCGCTCCCTTTTTATCAGCTCAGAATGTCTAGATCCTCCCCCTGCATCCTCAGATCTGCGCCTCAGGAAGCTCAAGGAAAGAGGGACTACTAAGTCTGTTGTATTTGAGACCTGCATACAGAGGGATGGAATATGGTATAGGGAAGGCCCTGAGTTATAAAGTTTTATTGTTGTCCAGACAGTAAAAAAAAAAGTTTTGTCTAAAATTAAAATGCCTGATTATAACAGAATGTAAAAGGAGAAAAGAAAGTCCAACTCAGGGATCTATACTAAATTATAAAAGGCCAGAGAAAATGTAAACTTTATTTACTTGGTTTAATTTTGGTTGCTTTCTTCATAAGAAAAATAGAATATGGTTCTTTCCTCCAAAATGTTTCTGTTTAAAGTGGGATTATATTCTTTAGAGGAGAAGAAAAGGGGGATGCAGAAAAATAGATTTGGGGGGTTTTGAGACAGTGTCTTCCTATAGCTCTAGCTGGCCTGGAACTTTCTATGTAGCTCAGGTTAGCCTTGAACTCACAGAGATCCTCATCCTTTGTGAGCTTTAGGTACATTTGGAATGTACGACAGAGCACTAATTTTCCTTTGGAATGTATTAATTTATCAGACCTCTAGCTTCTACCCATAGAAAGAGCCCCAGGTTCTGTGCTTATTACACATGATAATCCTACCACAGAAGATTTCAAATGCCTAGGGAGGCTATGGGCCCCAAGGAGTGTTTCAGTAATCAAATGCTGTGTAATACAACCCCTCCATGGCAACTACATTGTTTTGTATTTGGACAGGGATCAGCAGGGTAAGTTTGTCACTAATGAAGGGAACACAGATCCACACTACACCAGCAGCTGCCCGACCTGTTCTTTCCAGAGACCTCAGTCCAGGTGAAACTGAGATTCATCAATTTCAAAGCAAACCACATATGAAGCAAAGTTGGGTTTATCAGAAACAGAAAGATGGGGCTGGAAAGATGGATCCTGGTCCTCTTCCAGTGTAATTCCCAGCAACCTCATCGGGCACTTCAACCACCAGCTCCTTGGGGTTCCCAGGCCTCTGGCCTCCGATGACACTTTCACCCATGTGCACATACCCTGCAACACACACATATACACATAATCAAAAATAAAACATAAAATCTTAATACAATAGAAAGATTCACAGACACACACAGAGAGAGCGAACGCAAGAGCAACTGAGAGAGGGATGGGGTGGGGACCGGACAGGACAAGTATGGTCTTCTTCATGAGGAAGCCCCATTTAAGTGTCTTATTTATATGTTCTTGTGGCTTTCTAAGTTACATCTCTAAAGGTTGCTAAGAAACTGGTCCCTTCTGTCTAGTTTCCCCAAACGAGTAATTTGTAATAAGAGTAAAAGCTCAGAAAACAAGATTGTACGGTAGATTTCTGAGGGGTACTTTTTAAGGAAAAGAGAGGAGCATCCCCCCCACTCCCAAATAGTTTGTTGAGGTCAGGCTGTGCCCTATTCCATATTGTTTAAAACATATTGTTTTCTCGGACCGTGCCTTGCTCTAAGAGACTCCATTTTATAAACATTTTTTGACTCCATTTTTGTGGATGGAAGATGATTGTGTACTGGGGCAGACATACAAGAAGTGACATCTGTCCAGGTACCACCCATGCATCAAAGACTAATAAATGACCTGCTAGTTGAAAGGGTACCACCCTACAAATTTATTGGGGTAAATTAAGACTATAGGGATACATGGGTGTATTAGAATCATAACAGTAATACCGGGCTTATTTATAAAGCTTATAAAACACAATATCTGGCCATTGTAACTGTTAAAAAGAAGTACTAGGTAATTCTTTAGATAGTAAAAAAGTGCAAAGTTTTTTTTTTCTGCAGAAAACAATCTTGCTGCTGGAAGTGGAATTTGCAAAATGTATTCCCACTTGGTAGCTAACTATAAGAATCTGGAATCTCCATTCCTCAGCATCTAATAAGAGATGGCAAATATCCATAAAGACAACAGAATCTTTGTTGCCATGCCCCAAGACATACATATCAAAATAGGTGGTATGAAGCCAAGAGTGCTTATGAAGGTGACAAGTTGAAATTAATTTTTAAAACTAGCCACAGCCCCCTTAGAAAATAGAAGGCAAAAAGTCAACAGCAAATGTTTTGAAAATTTATAACTAAATAAATTTTCTTCTCTGATGCAAAATATATCCCCAGTATTAGAAAAGCACGTGTGAGATCATCAGCCGAGCACACTGATGGGGCTAGATTGAAGCCTACAGAATTATCTGGATGAGGGAGCACTTAGCTGATCCTGGGAAGCCAAGCTAAACGTGTCTACATCTTGCCACTTTTATGGGGGGGTTGGAAGTACTACTTACTGGTAATTTTTCAGCTTTGTGCATGCATCAGAAATTCAGACATTTATGAATTGCAAAATAAACATGAATTTTATACATAGAGGTTTAGGTTGAAAGAATTTTCCTTCAATAAATTCCATTTGGTTTTGCTTGTTGTAGCCGGGGCATATGCTAAGGAAACCCATGCCTCTTTACATTGCTGTACTTAAAAATTATTATCGTTATGCTGGGTGTGGTTGTGTACACTTTTAATCCTAGCACTCTCAATGCAGAGGCAGGCAGGTCTCTGTGAGTTCAAGGTCAGCCTGGTCTACATAGTGAGTTTCAGGCCAGTCAGGGATACATAGTGAGACCCTCTCTCAAAGAATAATAATAATAATATTAATAATAATAATAATAATGTGAAGTAAGGGTGGAGGCCTGCCCGCTAGAGCACACATGTGAGGCTAAAGACAACCTTGTGGCATGGGTTCTCTCCTTCCACCGTAACTGGGGTTCCAGGGACCAAACCCAGATCACCAGGCTTAATGGCAAGTGCCTCTGACAGCCAAGCCATCTCTCTGTCTCTGCCCCAACCCCATTGTCGTCCTTTTAGAAAAGAAAGTAAGCTTCCATTTGTCTTCTACAGACTCAGGCACTACTCAGGCAGTTCCTGCCTACATCTGGCTAAAGCTAACAGACTGAATGGTAAGTAGAAAGCACCAGTATTCAAACTTGCAAGAATCTGTGCAGTAAGAATGGCTAGATTCCATTGTCTGCAGCCTGGGGGCAATACTTGATCCTGCTGCTAGATGGCACTGTTTCTTTACCAAAAGACGTTACACGTCTGAAATAGAAAGGAAAATGCCGCCTTACAGCCTCTTCATTACTGTTTAACCAGACTTCCTGATTTCAGCTCACAAGGAGACAGCTGCAAAGACCTCAAGGCTGGAGTGAGAGCTCAGAACAAGTTCTTCCTGTTGGCCTCTGTTCATTGCAAAACTGGCCAATTTGTAGTGTACAGCACATGGTTATTCCAGGAACTGTAAAAAATCCTGTCTAGAGGGGGACCATAATCAGTACCAGACCTTAGTAGAGAAGTGATCTGTTTGTCAGTGATGGGTGGTGGCAGGGTATTAATTTCACGTATAACAATGTCTGTAGAACTGTAACTACCAAATATCTGTGTATGATATACCTAAGAATTACAGAAAGATCTTTTTAAAAGGGAAGTTTCTCCTTACCCCCAATTCCATATAGAATTAAACAAACACTGTACATAAAAGTTCAGGGCACTCTGTTAGATTTGAATTAAACAGACACTGCACATTAAAGTACAGGGCACTCTGTTACATTTGAATTTCATACCCACAATGAAAAAATCTTTTTAGTGAAATTATGACCTGGGCAAATAATTAGAATGTACACAGTGGTTCAGTATGCCCATCAGCTTTGCACCTATAGATCAAACAACTACAGATCAAAAGTATTCAAGAAAAGAATTGTCTGTCCTGAGCAAGACTTTTCTCATTATTGTTAACAACTGTCTCTACATTTACATTGTATTAAGTATTGTAAGTAATCTACATAAGCTTTGAAACATGTGTGAAGATATGCGGAGGTATGAGCAAATTATCCAGCATTTTATATATGGATTATTAGCACCCAAGGGTTTGGGTTTTCAGGGGATAGAAGAGGTGATGGGCAGTTTTGGATCCAATCTCATGGATACAGAGGCATGACTGAAACATATTCATTCTGAACTTTCTGCATAGTGGCCCTGATACCTGAATTTTATTTTATTTTGACACAAGGTCTCACTAGGTAGCAGAGGTTGGCATGAGCCATGCAAGCACTAGGATTACAGGTGTGCATCCCACTAGGCTGGTGTTTCTAATGGTGATTTTCTCAGACCATGCTTTCAAATAGCAAAGGGCTGAAGCCTAGGGGCTGGAAATCTCTGAGAATGTAGTCTTTTCCTAGAAGCAAAAAACCAAAAATTGTTTTTTAAACTCAGTGCTTCCTAGAGGAGACTATTTCACAATTTCTGTGAAAATACTGAAATTCAGGGTTGACTAAAACATGTAAACTCATAACCCCCTGCTGAGCCTTGGGCTGTGGTTTCTTGTGGTTTGCTGAAGGAAAACAGTTTAGGTCAGGTCCTCCCCCTCCCTCCACTCCTGAGCTTCCCTCACACTTCTCAGCACGAGATTTTTGTCTTCCTGCAAGATATGACGATTGCAACTATCTGAATCTCCTATTTCTTTTTTTTTTTTTTTAATTTTTTTTTATTATTTTGTATGTTGATGAATGTACTGTCTGCATAGCAGGTCTTGTGCACATCCCGTGTGTGGCAATCGCGGAGGTCAGAAAGAGGGTCTCGGATTCCCCTGGAACTGGAGTTCTCCTGGAATTGGAGTGTCAGACGGTTCTTAGCCGCATGTGTGTGTGCTGGGGATCGAACCCGGGTCTCTGCAAGAGGTCCGGTGCTCTTAACCGCTAGGCTAGTCTCTCCAGCCCCTGAATCTCCTATTTCAATGCACTGCCTTTCCTTTAGTGTCTCCTGATTAGCTCTAGGAGACCGATTCTCTAAGGTCTGCCTCAGCGAAGCCTAGGTGGCAGTCTAAATCAAACTCACCTTTGTTAGCTGTGCAAGAATCTGATTTTAAGCTCAGAGAACCAAGTTTGAACCACAGAGGTCTTTTTATTTCTGACTGTGTTTATTTTGTTTTTTTCTTCATTACTTTTTATTTAGTGTACAAAATAATACGTTTTACTATGACATTTTCATGCACATATATCACTGTACCTTGCTCATATTTGCTCCCTGCTGTCCTCCTGTCCTTCCTACCCACCTCATTGGTGCCTTTCCTTACCCCAAAAAGTCCCTCCTGCCTTGAGTGTACGTACAGACCTGACCTAAACATACCAACATGAGTGTATATACCAGACCTGACCTAAACACAAATGAGTGATACACACTAACTGACAATGGGAATGTCTGATAGAGTTTGGTGATGCACCTTCCTAAGACAACTTAGCTCATCCACCACACACATACACAGCTAGCGTCTAGTGACAACAGCTCTGGTGCTAGGGTCAGTCACACGAGACACCAGAACCGAAGAGCTCTACCCTGGGCCTCTCTCTCTCTCCAGGTGTCTGAAAATTTGTTTAGACTAGAGTGCATGACAAGGAGGCCTGGGTTCTAGAGAGGGATATGGTGTGACTGGCCTTTGGGGACCCCTCCACGGATTAACATTAAGTAAATTAGGCACATGCTTTCAAAAAGCATTGGAGAAGAATAGGCAATCGCTGGGGTTTTTTGAAAAAAATGTTTTTTTTTTGTTTTTTTACTTTTTTTTTTTTTTTTTACTTTGTAAAGTGTTTTGTGCTCTTGCTACTGTGTATGTGTGTCACTGTGAAGGCTAGAAGAGGTGAAGAGCCAATAGTGGTAATGCCTGGGAGTTGAACCCAGATCCTTGGAAGAATAGTGTATTAAGTCAGTTATCTGTTGCTCGTGATAAAATCACCAGACCAGGGAACTTATGAGATGAAGAGTTTATTTGAGTTATTGACTGTTCCAGGGAATTGAGTCCATTGTGGCGGGAGGCGTGGCGCCTGGATCCAGTAGCAGCACACAGAGGGTCACATATCGCAAAAGAGCAACAGGAAGCAGAGAGGAGCCACTGTAACGCTGAGGCTTGTTAAGCTCACTAAGCGCGCCCCCAGTGACACGAAAACACTCCCCCAGCAATGGCCACACTTCTAAGACCTCCAGAAACAGCACCACAATTGGAGACAAATGTCTGGATACCTAGAACCTATGGGGGAACTTCATTCAAACCACCACATTCACTCCCTGGCCCCCATAAGCTCCTGAACATATAAAATGCACAAAACGCATTTAGTTCAACCTTAAAGTCCCCATAGTTTTACAAGTTTCAATGTCATTCAAAAGTCCACAGTCCAAAGTCTTTAATGAGACTCAGGCCAATCTGTTAACTGTAAGCTCCTGTAAATCAAAAGGCAAAATTACATACTCCCAACATGTACAGTGGAACCGATACACATTCCCATTCATAAGGGAGGAATAGAGGCAATAGTTGAAGGAATACTTGGACCAAAACAAAGACCGAAAACCCGCAGGGCAAACACCAAATCATTAGCTCCACATCCAACCTCTGGGACTTGACTTCCCAAGGGCTTAGATGGCTCATCTCTCCCAGCTTTGCTTGCAGCATACATCTCTCTTTTTAGCCGGTACTATCCCCGTATGAAGCTCTCCTTGGCAAATATTCACAGGTCTGGCATCTCGAAGTCTTCTTGGGGTCTCCGATTCCCACCAGGCCCTTTCACATTCATAGCTTCACGCAATGGCCTATTGGGGCTTTCTTTATTCAGGGACTCCCTTGCTGTACTCTGCCTGCCCTCTTTGGCTCTCTGAAACAGTGGAGGAAGAATTGATGACCCCTTCACTCTTACGAACTTCAATGCCTTCTAAAGCCAGCACTACGTGAATGAAATTGCCGAATCTGCCTGCAAGTTTGGGACGGACCCTGGCCCATTGTGCAAACCAAATTTGTAACTTTTCTTTGCCCTAGGCTTGCCCTGGAGGATACGCTGGGTGTGGTCTTGCCCCCGAAGGTACTAGGATTTTGTTTACTTGTTAATCTCGAGGCCCTTCCTTAATCATTCAAATCTCCTATCAAAAGGAAACTCTCCTTCACAAGCTTTGGCCACACCTTTAATCTTCCAAGTGCAGTTTTCAGATCCAACCTCTTCCTTCACAAGCCTTGGCCACCTTTAATCTTCCTAGTGCAGTTTTCAGATCCAAACCTCATCCTTCACATGCCTTGGTCCCACCTTAATCTTCGCTATGTTGCAGTTTCAGATCCACAACTCTGCCTTCTCATGCTTGGCCCCACCTTTAATCTTCCTAGTGCAGTTATCAGATCTGAACTGTACATTCTGCATCTCCTTCTGCCCCATTTGCTCACTGTAGATCTGTATAATTTTCATCTCATTAACAGGCACGCCACCATTTCTACATTTGGCTGTTTTGAAATATCCTCGCCAAAGACATCAGTCCACCTCTTTTCAACTTAGCATCAGAAAAGCATTTGGGCTGTGGGCAAAAAAAACTGCTGCCAGACTCTTAATCAAAATATCCCGGTTGCTGCCTAAGACTTTATTTTCCCCTGGAACCAACATCTTTTGCAGCATGCTTTCTTCCAGGCCTCGACAAGAATGGCCCTTAGCCTCCTGCTTACAATAGTCAACAGCTTTCCAGCCCAAAGTTCCAAAGTGCTTCCACACTTCTCCAAAAATACACATGGTCCAGTGTTTCTTCACAGCCAACACCCGCACTCCTTGGTCCAATACTGTATTAGTCAGTTTTCTGTTGCTGTTATAAAACACCAGACCAAGGAACTTTTTTTTTTTTTTTTTTTTTTTTTTTTTTGAGCTTATGATTGGTGGTTTCAGGGAATTAGTCCAATGTGGCGGGAGGCGTGGCGGCCGGATCCAGAGCAGCAAACAGAGGGCACATATCGCAAGAGGCACAGGAAGCAGAGAGGAGGCAGCTGTAGAAGCATGAGGCCTTGTTAAACTCTCTCTAAGCCCGCCCCAGTGACACACTTCCCCCAGTATGGTCACACCTTTTAAGACCTCCAGAAACAGCACCAACCGAACTGGAGATCAAATGTCTGAATAGACCTAGAGCCTATGGGGGACACGCATCCATTCAAGGACCACCACAAATTAGCTAATGTGCTTTAACCCACTCGGCCACCTCTCTAAGCTCCAATGATGGCTTTTTTATAAGTTCTAGTAAAGTCAAAGTTTCCTCACCAATTGCTACTACTATGACATTCCTTGAATATATGATACAAGAATTCATTGTTGTGGAGAAGAGAGAGGGGAGGTCACCAGTTTGTACTGTAGGAATTTTATAGCAATCATTGTTTCAACCTTCTAGCTTCCAATAGCACCAACATGGAGAGAGTTCTCACAACCAAATATATCTCCATGGACTAGGATTGTAGCTCAGTAATAAAGTGCAAAGCCATCAGTAATAAAGTGCAAATCCTCAGCACTGCTAAGAAGAGATAAAGAAGGTCATCCATGTAAATCAAATACAACATGTCAAGAATAACAATTGTAGAAGTGAGGTACCAAATACTTGGGCTCCCAATTTCATACAATTCCAGTGAACATGAAAGGTCAAATGGGTGCAAATATAATAATAGTAGGTGACTTAATATTCCATTCTCATTAATGAACAGGACATCCAGATAAAAAATAAATAAACTTCAGAGTTAGTGTGTAAGAGCAAATGGACCTACGACGGAAGCATCTAGCAGAATATTTCCATCCAGACATATATAAATACATATTTATTTCAATAGTCTATGGAACTTGTTTACATTTTTAAAATTTTTATTTATTTTCGTCAGCGTATGAGTATTTACTGTTCCTCGTTGTAGGTTTGTGCACGCCGTGTCGTGCAATGCGTGGAGAATCAAGAAGAGGGTGCTGGATTCCCCGGAACTGGAGTTAAAGGACGGTTTTTTCCAGCCTCCATGTGGGCTGGGGATCAAACCAAGAGCAGTTGGTGCTCTACAAGAGCAGTTGGCGCTCTTTAACTGCTAGTCCCAATCTCTCCAGTCCCGGAACTTTCTTTAAAATAAATCACATTTAAGGCCATTAAAACAGCCTAACAAATATTAAATAAAATAATTTTGTATCTTATCAGATCATAAGATAATAAAACTAGAAATAAAACAGAAGAAATTTCAGAGCTAAGAGACCGAATGATACACTTTAGAATCACCAGGAGGTCTTTGAAGAAATCAGGGAGGAAACGGAATAAGAAAGATTCCTAGATTCAAATGAAATGAACACTTACCAAAGAAGCTTGAGACAAGAGCTGAAGGCCATTCTAAGAGGAAAGTTTGACAGCTATGAGTGTTGTATTTAACCAAATGAAGAGAAAGCCGGGTGTGGTGTTGCACACAAACCTTTAAATGGAGTACTTTAGAGGGAGAGGAAAGCCAGTCTCTGAGTTCAAGGCCAGCTTTGTCTACACAGAGAGCTCCAGACCAGTAAGAGTAACATAGTGAGAACTGCCTGTCTCAAAAATAGCTGGGTGTGGTAGCATACACCTTTAATCTTAGCACTTGGGAGGCAGAGGCAGCAGATCTTTTGAGTTCAAAGCCAGACCAGTCTATTAGCTTGAGTTCCATGACAGCTGTAGCTACAGGAGACAGTCTCTGAATATTGACCAAAACTAAAAACAAACAAACAAAAAAATAGGTAACTGACATAGACAGATAGATAGAATGATCGATAGATTGATGATAGATAGATAGATGAAGATAGATAGTAGATAGATAGGAACATAGTAGAACTAGATAGTAGAATAGATAGACACACGTTAGATTCTGAATAGGATATGCATCGTGATATCTGTCTGTCTTTCTAGTATTATCCTCTCTTATTCCTTTCCCTCTAGGTCTCTTTCTTCATTGTCTCTCTTCTTTTCATGTATGTGGATTCTACATATGAGAGAAAATCTGCAGTATTTGTCTTTCTGAGTCTAACATTTTGGTTAACATGAGTTCCATCCATATTTCTGCAACAAAATTTCATTTTCCTTCAGATCTGAATAAAGTTCCGTTGTGTACATGTGCCACCTTTTCTTCATCCATTCATTCATCA
>VZQC01002242.1:3444333-3511809 GCA_009823505.1 Rhizomys pruinosus | reverse complement strand
GAACACTGCTCATATGAGCCTACGCAATGGTGTCAGCATGCACAAGACCCATGCAAACTCAAACAGACAAAAGCCCAGCACAGAACTGTGGAAAAAACTTAGTTTATTTTTTTTTTTTTTTTTTTTTTTTGGTATTTTTTGCACAGGCTCTCCCTATTAGTTGTGATAGGACTGGAATTCACTGTGTAGACCAGGCTGGCTTCACACTCACAGAGATCTGCCTGCCTCTGCCTCCCAAGTGCTAGAACTAAAGGTGTGTTTCACCATACCCAACATAAAAAAAAATGCAAGCATTCTTGGTTCCCACTAAAAATAATGTGATTTATTTGGTATTCTGAATTTGTTCTAAACTCAGCACTATAAATTTTGGGGGTAGTTTTGTTTTATTTTATTATTATTATTTTTTGAGACAGGGTCTCTCTTTGTAGTTGTGACAGGACTGGAATTCACTGTGTAGACCGGGCTGGATTCAAACTCAGAGATCTGCCTGCCTCTGCCTCCCAAGTGCTGGGATTAAATGTATGTAGGCACATGGAAACTGAATCTCAATTTATATCCCATAGTAGTGTGGTCAATGTTAACTCTTTGAAAGTAGGGACCAGTTCTGTGCCCAACAGAACTCTGCCTTTTTTAGAAAGCTCTTTGGGTTGGGTCTGATGTGGTACTCCATGCCACATCAGCACTTGGGAGGCAAAGGCAGATGGACCTTTAGGAGATTGAGGGCACAGTGGCCTACATAGCAAATTACAGGCCAGCTGGGATAACATGGGGACTCTGTCAAAAAAGAAAAATAGGGCCATTAATCCCAGCACTTGGGAGGCAGAGGCAGGTGGATCTCTGTTGAGTTCAAGGCCAGCCTGATGTACAGAGCGAGCTCCAGGCCAGCTGGGACTAAAGGGAGACCCTGTCTCAAAAAGACCCCCCCAAAAATAGGGGCTGGAGAGATGGTTCAGTTAACACTTACATGTATATATATACTTGTATATATAAACACTCAGATATACAAAGTAAAAAATAAATAAATTAATTAAGTAAGTAAAAGTAAATAATGATTTTTTTTTTTACAAAGCTCTTTAGGCTGTTGTAAATGTGGTAGTTTGGGAGCTATGCTCCAGGCACTTGTCATCAACTTATCCTCCATGCTCTTTCTGTACTCTTCATCGACTAAGCCACTGGGAATCATTTGTGACCATAACTCTATGTCAGCTTGAGAGAGAAAAACCAATTATTAATCCTTATTATATGCAACCAGACATTTATAATGAAGGATATTCCTGGATAGAGATAAGTTGGGTCTTTATCCCCAAGAAGAGAGCTCACCACTCCTCCAGCTCCCCACTTTTCTAAGGCTAGCATTGACACTAGCCATCTCTTCAGCTCCTCAAGGCACTTATTATAAATGATTACACCCAGAACGAACTAAATAATCAATGTTTAGTCCTAGAGGAAGGATATACATGGTTAAGAACCTTCTTAGTATACTATTATAGTCATATTAGCCTTCAGAGTGGTGGTGGGAGAACTGCATCAGGAGATACAGATTGGAGAGTCACATGTTCATGTCACATATGGTGCTGTAGATTGCAATATATTTACTATAAAATTATGGCTTAGCAGACCAGCTGCTAGATCTTTGTTAATAAATCAGCACATGCTATAAACAATTATTTGTATATTTTTCACAATCGTATTTCAATATTACTGGTATTTTTGTCATCCTAGGTGTTTTATTTACAAACAAGAACCGGGTTTATTTTCATATTATTTTGATTTGTGATGCTTGCCACTTCTATTTTTTTTGTTTCAAGGTAATTGTGTATTTGGAGGGAGAAAACAAGCACGGGAAATGGGGAAATTTACACTGTTAGAGCTTGGGTTTCTTATTCTACGTTTTATTTCCTTTGTTCTCAGGGCATTTTTTTAATCTGAAATTATGGCTTACATATGCTAATGTGCTTTCTATAAGAGCCACACTCGAATTATCTTTCCCAGTGAATAATTACTTGCTTTCAAATAGGGGACCAGAATGATTCCTGCTGGTTCTATTTTAGAGTCAATGACAAGGTACATTAATGAGTCTTAGAATTGCTCCCACAAGACAGTTTTCCTTTCTGTGTTCTATCACAGCGATACGGCCTCTGCTTTGCACAGTGCTGGAAACTGTGGTTCAGGCACAATGCTTCCTGTCTTATTCCCTGTGCTTCCAGCTGATACAATGAGGAATGCACCTTTTGTTTTCAGTGTAGGAGATAGAACACAGCCTCACACATGCTCAGCAAGCATGGAGCTATGTCCCCAGCTCTTGGAATGTAACTTTAAAAAGCATCTGCTATTCAAAGCTCCAAAATCAATAGTAAGAACAGCCCTGCGATGGTTGATGTACCACCACCTCCAGATTGATATCTTAGGAATAAATGTCAAGGATAAAAATGGAAATTATCTATTCCAGGAGGCCTAATTGTAAACATTCTCAGGCTATTTTTATTGGGGGAAAATGCTGTAACACTGCTTCTGGAGGCTTTTCTCAGCAGAACACAAACCAGAAAGTCATGATAGAGTCTTCTGCCAGACCTAGCAGGAAAGGAAATTTATGTTACACCAGTGATAGGTAATATTCAGCCCATAATGAAATACTTTTTTATATAATGAAGGAAATTATACTTTCCTAACATTCTTTCACAAATCCCACATAATTCCCACTTGTCCTAGTGTGACATGGGATCAGTTCATTTCATATTTAATTCTTTCAATAAAATATCTAGACACAAAAGAGAGGGCACAGGAACAAATGAGTATGCAATGCTATGTAGCTAAACAGTCCTTTACCTCACTACTCCTATCATGTTTTCTTAGATCTGATAAGAGGATACAGCAATACCCAATGTTGCTGGCATTAACCCCAGGAAGAGAACTGAAATGAAAACATGGCCAAGGTAGTAGGATTTCTTTGTAGAGGAAGCTGCTTGTTCTTATTTATTTATATACTTAATTAATTCATTTTAAATTATAGGTATCTTGTTATATATCTTTTTTTTCTTTCTTTTTTGTTTTTTACAAAATATAGAGAACTACCACAGAACTATAAAGGAAAAGGATGTTAGAATGAAACAGATAGGTGTATGCACGCTGTAACAAAGAACGATGTTCCCATATATTACAGTAAGAACATTATTGACAAGGAGTTATACATTATATTGTATAACAAGGAATTGTGATTATTTAAAAATACGCAGAACTTATTTAATCTGTGCTTTAGAAATAACTATATATAGTACTGTAAGTTGAAAAGAATTGAAAAGAATAATTAACAATATACACCTATGTATTAGAATTCAGAAAAGGCTGCATTATGTCAAGTTGTCAGCTGTATTAAAAATGACACAAATCCAAAACGAAATGTATAGAATATAAAAAGGGCATTGTAAGATTTGTTTACTGCATTAAACCCACAGGTTAATCCATGAAATTTCCTTTCAGTTCTCATTTAATCAGAAGCATGCAAATAGTCTTAGGATCTACTTAAGTGTCTTCCCCAAGTTTACTAAGGCTGCATCCCACTTTTGAGGAACTAGGCAGGTATCCGGGTGGCAGCTTCCTCCTCTGCATCAGCTCGGTTTGCATTAATTTCTGCAAGTGTCCGGCCAAATCGTGCCCATTCATCATTGCGAGGTACGGCAATCTGCTGTTAAAAGAAAGACAATTTTTTTTTTTTTTGGTCTTTTTGAGACAGGGTTTCCCTTTAGTCCCAACTGGCCTGAAGGTCACTCTGTAGAACAGGCTGGCCTTGAACTCACAGAGATCCATCTACCTCTGCCTCCCAAGTGCTGGGATTAAAGGTGTGAGCCACCATACCTGGTCCAAGAAAGACAATGTTTTTTGAGAACTGAAATAAAAGACCACCTTACCAGTTTGTTTTCAAATAATTTTCTAATTAAAAAGCAGTAATTGGGGCTGGAAAGTGGCTCAGCAGTTGAGAGTATTGACTGCTCTTGCAGAGGACTGGGGTTCGATTCCCAGCACTCACATGGTGGCTAACAACCATTGGTAACTCCAGTTCCAGGGGAATCTCATTCCTTCTGACTCCACTGGGACTGCATGGCACGGGTGCACTCACACACATGCNCATGGATGTCACGGCCACTGCCTTTGACTGTTTATGAACCAATTCCATGCTATCCTGTGGGTGGGAAAGCATGTCCAAACTCCAGGAACAAATTTTTCCATCAGTAGAGATGCTAATCAGATTATGAGCATTTTGTGTTCCAACAACATTTACACAATAGACAGGGTGTGTGTGTGCAGCAGCTGACAGTGGAGTTCTTTGCACTGGAGTTCTTTTATTGCTACTGTTATCCCAAAGCACAATTTGGCCTGAGTATGTACCACCAACAACAAGATTTGGATGAAATTTTGCAAATGTGGCAGACATTACAGCTGACTGGCAGTGGAACACATACTCTGGGGTAGTCTTTTTGTACTTCATATTCCATACAAGGGCCACACCATCAGGTTCATGAGGAGCATCTTCGTTGTTATTGTAAGAAGCTACAAGTAACTCTGGATACTGAGATGACCAATCCAAACAACTAACAACTCGATGCTTTGACCAGCGCTCATCAAAAAATTGTCGATTTAATGATAGTTTAGCACCTGCTTGAATCTCTCCCTCTTTGTCCTCCAAATCTCTCCCACTGTAGTCAAAGAAGATGTTAATCTGCTCAGAAAGAGCTCTTTCTACAATTCTTGTGGAATGGTCAAAGAAACTTAAAAATTCCTCTGAGTGTAAAATTTGTTGCTTTTCTTCTTCAGTTAGCTCATGAGGAGCTTTACTATCAATTTCTTCATCCTTTTTAAAAGTTTTCTCTTCTTCAGGTTCAATAGGAGGTTTAGGAGTCACTACATCATCTTCTTCTTCTTCATCTTCTTTGGGTTGAGCCATAACAGGAGTCTGAGTCTCCTTTGTGTACGTGACGACTTCTCGAGGAGGAAAGTCAACCTGAGTAATTTTGGCCATTCCCAGTTTAATAGGTCCTCGTCTAGATCCCACGGCGCCATCTCCAGAATCTTGGCTTCCAGCTTCACTTGGTGTGCTCACAGATTTGGAGGATGGAGACATAGGAGGAGGGACAATAGGGGATTCTGTTGTCAGCCCCATGCTTTGAAGTAACGCTTCAGCTTCTCTTCTCTTTTTTTCAAGATCAGATTCTTCCTGCACAGAAACAATAGCTTCCTTCTTCTGATCAGTTTCCTTTTTTTTTCTTTCCTCTTCTTTTCTCTTCTTTTCTTCTCTAATTTGGGCCAACCGCTGCTTCTTGCGTTCCAGCTCAGCTTTTAATTCACTTTTGTCAGACATGTTTGTGACCTGTCAGGCGGCGGGGTGGGAAAGTGTCCACTGGCCGGTAACTTCCCCGGAATGTCCCTAGCCAAAGCCCCAACGCCAACTGTCACCACCACCAGCTCCCACAGCTTCCCGAAGCACACAAAGAGGGATGGGCGGCGGCCGGTATCTTGTTATATATCTTATAGCCTCCTTTATAGATAGTGTATGTTATTTACAATAGTGCCTTTGATTTGTATAAATTTAAATATAAACAACTTCATTTTTTAAATTTTATTTATTTATTTTTATGTGTATGAATGTACTGTCTGCATGTAGGTTGGTGCACCAGTGTCATACAATGCCGTGGAGGTCAGAAGAGAGCGTCAGATTCCCCTGGAACTGGAGTTTAAGATGGTTCTCAGCCACTATGTGGATGCTGAGGATGGAACCCGGGTCCTCTGCAAGAACAGTCGGCACTGTTAACCACTAGGCCATCTCTCCAGCCCTAAACAACTTCATTTTTTAAAAAGTGTGTGTGTGTGTCCATCTGTGTCTGTGTGTCTATGTGTGTGTGTCTCTGTGTGTGTATGTGTTCATGTGTGTCTGTGTGTCTCTGCATATGTGTGTGGTTTTGTACAAGTTTGTTTGTAGGTGTGTATGCACATGAACACAGAGGCCAGAGGTGGACACTAGGTGTCTTCCTCTCTAACTCTCCATCTTGTTCTTTTAATACAGGCTATCTCACTGTACCTGGAGCTCAGTGATTGGCTAGAATGGCTGGCCAGCAAGTTCTGGGGATCTGCCTGTCTCTATCCCCAACCCCAACTCCCAGTGCTAGGGATACAGGTGTGTGCCACCATGCCTGGCCTTTACATGGTGCTAAGGAATCCGAATTCGTGTCCTCATATTTGCATCTCCTGGCATCAATCATTCCAATTTTATTCAGAAATTTCATTTCTTTCTTTTACTTTTTAAAAAAAAATTTATGGTCTTTTTATAGCCTGGAACTCATTATATAGACCAGGCAGGTCTTGTACTCACAGAGGTCTTCCTGTCTCTGCCACCCAAGCACTAAGATTAAGGGTGTGTGCCACCACCCCAGGATAATTCCAATTTTAATGCAGTATCATGACAAAGGAGTGTTTCCATAACTTTTATTTTATGACAAAACCCACAAATTTGTTTCATTTTCAAACATTGATTAAAACAACTCCTTGCATAAGAGTCTGTTTGAACAAATTGATCCCTTTTGGAGTTTATCAGATGATAATGATAATGTTATAAGGAGACATAAACACAATTGTGCATGACATCAGTGCATATCTCTACAAAAAGCAATATATTATGGATAACAGTATTGAAGGAGATTCTGAGCTCAAGGCCTTCAACTCTTATGACAGATAAGTATTGTGATGGTTAGTCTTCATTCTCAACTTGTCTGGATTTAGAATTGCCATGGAAACACACCTCTGAGTATGTAAACAAGTGTCAAGTGTTTAGCTGAGGAGGGAGGCTCTACCCTGAATGCTTGCAGCACCTTCTCACAGGCTAAGATCCTGGACTGAATAAGGAGAAAGTAAGCTGAACTTTAGGGTTCATTTCTCTCTGCTTGCTGACCTTGATACAATGTGTTCAACTGCCTCAAGTTCCTTCCATCATGCCCTAATGGACTGCCTCTTTAAACTGTGAGCCAAAATAAACCTTCCCTTAAAATATTGCTGTGGTCAAGCATTTTATCACAACAGTGAGTGAAGCATTGGTACAGAGAATGGAACCATTGCTGTAACAAGCCTGGCCATGTGGTTCTTAAGCCTTTGGAACTGGCTTGGAGAAGTAGTGAGGAAGAGTGTGTAGATGTGGGCTAGAGAAACCATAGAATGCTATAAGAAGAGTTTAATGGCTGTTTTGGTAGGAGTTTAGATGACCAGAATGCTGAGAGAAATGCTGATGGTGAAGTCTGGCTCATGAGATTTCAGAGGTGAACAAGGCCTTGTTCAAATGTAACATTATATAGGCAGTGTGATATCACCTCCCAGGGGCCAATCCCAGACCTTGTATCATCACATCATCCCAATTCATGGGTGTAGACAGAGAGGTCCTGTGACCCTCACTTTTGCCTCTAGGACACGCTGGAATGTTAGCTCATGCACACACCTAAGCTCAAATCAGACACATACACACCTCCACCTTTTTTGTATTAGCTTCCACAAACTCAGAGAGCATCATAGACATGGTGGTCAGTTATGCTTGTCTGGCCCAAATGTCCATGACTGCTCTGTAAAAATACTAAGACTAATCAATGCCCAAATACAAACTTAATATAGTGAAAACCAACCAGTAAATATAAGCAACATTCATATAAACCCAATTAGCAAACCTCTAGGTCCAATTTTACACAGATAGGGAATTTAGCTGTACCCCAAAGTCTTAAGTCCAGCTGGAAAGGCCTACACATACAATTATGCTGACCAAACGAAAGTCCAGTCCATATTTGCTGTGATCTCACAATTACCACCCCTCTGCAGCCCTTATAATCTGGTGTACCCCCTGTTCTGTGAGTGGTCCCTGGGCCTTGGAGAAAAGGGAGAGGGAGGGTGAGAGGTAAACCAGTACATTTTTCTTTGAAGTGATGCATTGGATTCTGGGGTCTGTCTAGGCTTTGCTTCCAATGGGCTGGTGGCATATCCAGAGGTCCCTTTCTTAATTCTAATAAAAACACAAATGGAAAGAAGTACAGGCACTTTAACAAACATTAATTATCATGAAAGGTCACATTATGGGCACAAACATAAATGTTTAGATGGTATTTTAGCCTAAGAACTGTAGCCTTTTGTGCCAAGGAATGGTAGTTTTTGATTGTGGCCTATAACATTTTTAGCCACTAGAGGGTACAAACTTATGGTATCAGCCATGTGCCATCCCCCCAAGGAGTGGGGTATATAGCCAATTAGATATTTGGGGATGCACTAATATTAGTCTGCCACTAACTGTGCTCTTCACAGTCAAGTGAGGTGTAGCTGATGAGTCTTGCTTGACTCAGGAGACCATTACCTTCCAGTGAGCTGCATAATATTTGGCATCATGAAGATCAGCTGTCCATTTGTTATGTAAGGTCTCAACACAATTTTTCTTTTTATGCTAACACCATATTCTCATTAGGAGGGTCTTATCATCTTTTTTGTATATATCCCCACATTACAGGCAAATAACCTTTGTTTTGGGGGGGATTTTAGAGCCCCCTAGCCAACAGTTCCTTGTTAAAAATACCCCATAACTGGCACCATAAGCTTTTATTTACCCATATGTCTCACCTGACCATAAACCAAAATTTAGAGGTAGAGCATTTATCCAAAGGGACAGCCACAAATGTCCCTGTCCCCATACTTTCTGGATGTTTAGACAAATCAGCTCCCTTACGGGAACCAAAGTCCTCCTATACTAATATTTTTTTATTTAACCATTAAGCTTTTAAAGATTTCATAGTTATACCTTGTACCACTCCTTACTGAATTCACCTCCTATCTTTGTTCCTTTAGGTGTGTGGGATATGTCTCCAACTGTTTTCACCTCTGTAAAACACTCAGACATCAGAATTACATATTAGATTAAACATAAACCAGGTCCAACATAGAATGGGAAGATTCTATGTAATTGTGGCAATTGTTGTGCACCTGTAGTCATCTTCTTGAACCCATCTGGTATCCAGGGGTACTCCCTGTATTTGTCTAGTTTTGATAGACTCATTGGGTCTGACTCCGGCTGCCTAGCCCTGCACAGGGTCAAGGAGGAATGTGTCTTTTGCTCTGTTGTATTTGCTGATTAGGTGAGTCAGGCAGGCCCTGGGCCTGACTTCTGGCTGTGATCAAAACACCTGTTTTGGTTTTTCTACTGACACTATTTTGCTGCTAGGGGATGCTCCAGCCAGGCAAACTGCTCTCACCTCCAGCAAGATTTTTCTTAGTAAAGGTACTCTGTTTAATTTGGGGGACTCATTACCCACCCCTGAACAGTTTTTATTCTTTGTATCCCTCTTGTGAACTGTTCCTCAGGCTTTAAAGCATTTCAGAGGCTTTTTAGAACAGAATTTGGCTTTGGTACATCTTTAATTATTTAATTAATTAATTATTGATTGATTGATAAAGAATATCCCTCCAACAGATCTCATGCCTGTTAGTCAGTTCAAGGAAGGAGCCAAGTAGGTCCCATAAAGAGATATTGCCATAATAATTGACTCTTAACCGAGAGAGATGCCAGCAGAAACACCTATGTGTCACCCTATGTGTTGGTTCCCGTGAAGTGGCCTTTTCTCAGACTTCTCCCATTCCTTCTTGATGTTTAGGTGGGCCAATCTCTCTGTTTGTGGGTCCTGGTCCATCTTTCATAGTCCAAGGACAGACACTTCTCTCACACCCCCCAGATTGGACATGGCTCTGTCTGTGGGAACATACAAGCAAACACTTTTCCCATAGTTAGTAGTGGATTGGGGTTTTTCACAACATGTGCCCTGCCATGGCCTCTCAGACAGCTCCAATGTTTATGGATTGGAGTTGTCATTTTTACTTTAAAACTGAAAAATTGGCAAAAGGTTTAGAGTAGAGAGTGTTCCATAAATTGCATCCCAGAGGGAAACATATTTATTCCCCTTCCCTTTTTTTGTTTTTGTGCCATGAATAGAACAGTCTCTCTTGTTTTTTAGATTCTTATATTTCAATTTATAATTTCTTTGTCTTTTCAAGACAGGGTCCCCCTGTAGCCCCAGCCATCCTGGAACTTGCTATGTAGACCAGTCTGGCTGTGAACTCACAGAGATCTGCATGCCCCTGCCTCCTGAGTGCTGGGATTAAAGATGTGTGCCATCATGCCCAGCTTGATTTATAATATTTTTATTTGTTTTTATTTTATTTTATTTATTTTTATGGTCTTTTTGAGACAGGGTCTCCCTGTAGCTCTGGCTGTCCTGGAACTCACTCTGTAGACCAGGCTGGCCTTGAACTCACAGAGATCCACCTGCCTCTGCCTCCCAAGTGCTAGGATTAAAGGCGTGCACCACCACACCCAGCAATTTATAATATTTTTAAAAGGCAGGAGTTGTGTTACATACCCATAGACATGAACAAATTTGTGAAGGTCCACTAAGCCCATCCAAATTGTCTTCTATTGGACTGTATACTGTTGGTTTAAGGATGTAAAACCCAGTTTTTCTTTAGCCAAATTATCTTTGTAGGCAAAATAAATGTCATGGGTAATATTTGTATAATGTAGAAAAATATGGAGAACACTTACATACACTTAATACCAAAGCTGTCACTGGGAATCTAGTACAAGTTAAGAGTAGATTCAGTATTAAAAACATTTTGTGGGCTGGAGAGATGGCCTAGTGGTTAAGAGCACTGACTGCTCTTGCAGAGGACCCGGGTTCTATCCCCAGCACCCACATGGCAGCTGAGAACTGTCTGTAACTCCAATTCCAGGAGAACTCCAGTTCCAGGGGAATCCGACACCCTCTTCTGACCTCCATGGCATTGCACGACACAGGTGCACAAATCTACATGCAGACAGTACATTCATACACATAAATAAATAAATTTTTTTAAAAAGTTAAAAAAAAAACATTTTGTATCCCCAGTTAGTTTAAGCATGTTACCATTTTTATATTGAAAATATTTAGCCAGGCTGGAGAGATGGCCTAGAGGTTAAGAGCACTGACTGCTCTTACAGAGGACCTGGGTTCAATCCCCAGCACTCACATGGCAGCTGAGAACGTCTGTAACTCCAATTCCAGGAGAACTCCAGTTCCAGAGGAGTCTGAGACCCTCTTCTGACCTCTGCGGCATTGCACGACACAGGTGCACAAACCTACATGCAGACAGTACATTCATACACATACAAAATAAATAAATAAAATTAAAAAAAAGAAAATATTTAGCCAATTTATTTAATACAGGCATTTTAATTTTTACAAAATCTTTAAATACCATATAATGTGTAGATAAACTTGGGCAAAAATTGAACATTTTTAAATAAACCTTGACCAGATATACATTTGTTTTTCATGCTACTTGACTGAACTATGACCTTAGAGAAACAAGCTTATTTATATAGTTTTATCTTTTACCTATTAGAATAAACCCCTTTAAACATTTATTACTTATATAGACTGTCTTATAGTCTCCATATACATTTTTACTAAAGTACCTTTATATATGAAGATGGAACAGTTATTTTAAATACATCATTTTAAGGTATAAACTTTAAGATGATTAGTAAGTTTTGGGGCATGTTCTAAATGACCAATTTTCTTTCTTTCTATTTTTTTTTTTTTTGTCTTTTAGAGACAGGGTCTCCCTTTAGTCTCAGCTGGCCTAGAAATTGCTATGTAGACCATGCTGGCCTTGAACTTACAGAGATCCACCTGCCTCTGCCTCCCGAGTGCTGGGATTAAAGGCATGTGCCACCATTCTTAGCCAAAATTTCTTTTTAAAAATGGAGATGCAGGGGCTGGAGAGAGGGCCTAGCAGTTAGGAGTGCCGACACTCTTGCAGAGGACCCGGGTTCGATCCCCAGCACCCACATGGCGGCCGAGAGCCGTCTGAAACTCCAATTCCAGGAGAACTCCAGTTCCAGGGGAATCCGACATGCTCTTCTGACCTCCGCGGCATTGCATGACACAGGTTCACAAACTTGCATGCAGACAGTACATTCATACACATACAGAAATAAATAAAATTAATAAAAAAATTTAAAAAAAATAAAAAAAATAAAAATGGAGATGCTTTATTTTGGCTTGGCACGAAACTCTGCTCTAAAGATGCTTTACCTAGTGGTCAAATGTCCTACAGATAAAACCTATCCATATATAGACTTGGATTGCATCCTGGACGTAATTATTTTTTAAAATTAAGTTATATATTTAAATACTAAAAACAACTCTAGTGTACTTTAACAGTTTAAGTTTACATAAGAACCTGTTAGAGGTTGCCTAAAATTTTTGTCTCAGGTGTTCAAGTAGCACAACCAGTACTCAATTGGTATTATACATTTATAAGTCCACCAGTTACTTTGAATAAAGACAAATAAAATGTAGACAAACAACGATGATTTAGTTGAAATTAATTTATCTGTTACTTGTTTTGATTATATTAGCAGAGCTGCATCTGGGATGGAAGGGCCATTTCCATCCCAGAGTTGGCCTTTTAATGAGTCCAAACAGCATGTAAAATATATATATTAATAATTTATATACAACAAGTTAAAAATTCATAATACTGATAATACCAAAGGGTATGAAACAAATAGTTTTTATAAATTTTACAATATGTAAATGTTTAATACAGTCTTATATTCATATCTATATTAGTTTCCCATTCAATAGTTCTTATATGCTCATTAATATCTAAATTATTCATGCCATTAATTGACCTGCTCTGTTTCCCATAGAGAATTCTATGTCTGATGAGAAATAAGGTCATAAATACACTATATACCACAATGTAAATGGTTTTACTATGGTTCTTTTTTTGTATATGACACTAATAAATGTGAATAATTCAATGTGATTATTACCTACAATTTCCTCATAATTAGAAAATGAACATCATTGAAGATTATTTCTGCCTGTAAGTTAAACTTTTATATCCATATATTTTTATTGCTTAACAAAATTTTATTTTCTTTTTTTAAATTTTATGTTATTCCAAAATATGCATATATACACTCCACACATAAGTCAAAATTACAAATTCTGAAAATAAACTATAGGTTGATTCTTAAACACATTTAGAGATTCACGTTTTTAAAATTTTTTTTTAATTTTATTTATTTTGTATGTGTATGAATGTACCGTCTGCATGTAGGTTTGTGCACCCGTGTCGTGCAATGCCGCAGAGGTCAGAAAAGTGTCTCGGACTCCCCTGGAACTGGAGTTCTCCTGAAATTGGAGTTACAGACGGTTCTCAGCCACCATGTGGGTGCTGGGGATCAAACCCGGGTCCTCTGCAAGAGCAGTCAGTGCTCTTAACCACTAGGCTATCTCTCCAGCCCCAAGATTCACATTTTAACAGTAAAGTTGCATCCAGGTATAAAGATGTGTAACTTTACCTCTTTTTTCTTTTTTAGAATATGACTTCATATCTTCCATCCATATATGGTAATTACAATGTGTGAATATAAGTGGTAGAACAATTCTAGAGCCCATTTAGAGATTCACAGCACAGTTGCTTTCAGATACAATGAAATATAAAAAGGTGTTCAGTTTGCCTGCCATTTGGGGATTTGGTGTTAGCATCCACAAATGAGGGAAACCATTCACCTTTTTTTTTTTTTCTTCTGGGACTGTGTTACTTCACTTAGCATAATTGCTTCAAGTTCCATCCATTTACCTGCAAAACTCATGATGTCATCTTTCTTCAGTTTTTTTTTTTTTTTTTTTGTTTTTTTGAGTCCGGGCTCCCTTTAGTTCCAGCTGGCCTGGAGCCCACTNAAGCTCCTATCTCAAAAAGACCACCCCCCCCCCCGTTAACAAAAAAAAAAGGCTGGCCTGGAGGCAGTAAGAGCACCAGCGACGCTTCACACTGCTCTTCCGAAGGGACGGGTTCGATCCCCAGCACCCACATGGAGCTGAGAACGCTGTATCATTTCAAACTCCCAGTTTTCAGGGGAATCCACACCCTCTTCTGACGCTGCCACAGCATTTCAACCACGAGTGCAAACAACCTACATGAGGACAAGTACATCATACCATAACAATAAATAAATAAAATTACAATGGGCTGCGGAGGATATGGCCGATGGCCTCTGCGGTTAAGAGCACCGACTGCTCTTTGCAGAGGACCGGGTTCGATTCCCCAGCACCCACATGGCGGCTGAAAAAGGACTGTCTCTTATCTAACTCCAGTCCTCCATTCCAGGGGGGATCCGAGACCTCTTTGTGACCTCTCGTGGCATTGCCCACCTACAGGTTTTTGCACCAACCTACATGCACAGACAGACATTCATTACCACATCAAAAAATTTTTTAAAAACAATAAAATTTAAATTTAAAAAAAAAAGTTACCAAAAAAAAAAAAGAGTATCCCTCCATTGCTCTTGCAGAGGACCTGGGTTCAGTTCCCAACATTCATGTCAACTCACAATCGTAACTGCAGATCTAGGGGATCCAATACCCACTTCATGCAAGCGGTGCACATATACACATGCAGGCAAAGCACTCACATACTTCATCTTGTATATTAGGATGAGCCCTCTGTAAATTCCATGACTTGCAATTTCCTGAGTCTTAGTTTGATGGGCAACTTGCAGAGAAACAGTGACTCACACAAGGGAAAGGAGAGTGGTTTTAGCATTTGCTGAATAGAAATGTTAAACTGAAACAAACAAAAAACATTCATACACATTGTTCTAGTTCACTTTTCCATTGCTGTGACAAAACACTGATCAATTCCAACTTGGGAGGAAAGGGTTTATTTGGCTCACATCTCCTGGGTCGCAGTTCATAACTAAGGGAGCCTACCACAGGAACTCAGGGCAAAGGCCATGGAGGAATGTGCTTACTGGCTTGCTCCAACAAGCTTCTCTTTTTTTTTTTTTTTTTTTTTTTTTGGTCTTTTTCGAGACAGGGTCCTGTAGGCCCAGCTGGTCCTTGCCAAATCACTCCGTAGACCCGGATGACCTTGAACTCACAGAGCTCGCCTGCCTCTGGCCTCCCACTGCCTCCCAAGTGTCTAGGACTCAAGGTGCACCACCACACCGGCCAACCTGCCTTCTTGTGTGTAAACACGCATCCAGGTGGGCCACTCTTGTAGCTCGCACCTCCCACTACTCGCAACATTCAAGAAATACTCCAACTAGAGCATGGCCACAACCAAGCCCAATGGAGCCAATCCCCAATTGAGGCTCCTCAACCCAGGTGTTGTCAAGTTTGACACTAAATTTATCCAGCACAACTGACCCCATGTCACTTGACCAAAAAACATATCAATATTAATTTATATCACCTTTCCATTTTCTTGTCCCCAAGGTATGATGCTAACATTAATCACAACATAAGACAGTACAACCTTAAAAGCCTCACAGAAGCCGGGCGTGGTGGCACACGCCTTTATCCTAGCACCCAGGAGGCAGAGAGGCAGACGATCACTGTGAGTTCAAGGCCAGCCCTGTCTACATAGAGAGCTCCGGGACAGCTGGGACTTAAACAAGGGGATCCTGTCTCCAAAAAATATAAAAAAATAAAAATAAAATAAATAAAAAAGTAAGACTAGTATAGGATGCCGCTCAGGGGTACCCTTAGCATGCACAAGACCTTGAATTTAATCCTCAGTACTAAGAAAAGATCTTCCTAGGACTGGGACTGGGGCTTAGTGGCAGAGCACTTACACATGTGAAGGAAATAAATGAGTGCACATTAAAATAAAATTAAATCTCTCTCTCTTCCTCCTTCCTGCCTTCTTTCTACTCTTTTTCTTTTCTCTCTTTCTTTAGGATTTTGAGAATTAGATTTTTTTTGTTGTAATCAAATGAATGCTTTTTGATGAAATTTTTCTGACGTTTGAGCGCAGTCTGAACTAGGATTTGCGCTTTATTTCCCAGTTGCCTTTTTCTTTTTTTTTTTTTCCTAATTACCAAAGTTTGCAGGCCAAATGGCATACCTCAATGGGAACCAGGGGGAAAAATGAACCACATAAACCGCAGCAGACTGGAACATACTGGTTTTTAAAGGGTCATTTTTTGTTGTTGTTGTCTCGTGTTAAATTAAGGGAAGAAGAAATAAAAAAAAAAAAAAAAAAAAAGAATAAACATAAAATAAAATTAATAAAATATTTTTTTGGCCCGGGTGGTGACACACGCTTAATCCCTCCCTCCCCCCCTAGCATTCAGGAGGCAGAGGCAGGCGGGATCTCTCTTAGTTCAAGGCCCAGCCGCCTGTTTCTACATAGAGCGCTCAGGCCACCTGGGACTAAAAGGGAGAACCTTTTTTGTCTCAACAAGACCAATAAATAATTAAATAAATAAATATTTTTTTAAAACCTTCTGCTATTATTTACATCTACCACTTCACTACCAACTCCATAACCACTACACCATAAGGAGTGCTTCCACCAAAACTGACCCTATTCATTGATCTATAATTGTTTAACTATTTATTATTTTTATTATATGTGTCTTAGTGTATTATTGTAAGTTGCACTAGTGGTCCTGAATGCTACAGAAGTGGAAGACGAGGACATAAGATAACCTGTAACTAAGTTAGCTTAGAGATGGTTATTACCTGCCATGTGGGTGTTGGGAATCAGACCCAGGTCCTCTACAAGAGCAGCCAGTGCTCTTAACCACTGACCCATCTGTCTAATACCATGAGATTGTAGTGTCCACTATAATTTCCAAAATCATTAAGTTCCCGCCTGCACTGTTGTCACCACTGCCAGAACTACTTCATTCATAGTAACCATCCTATCCTCCTCCACTCCTACCACTATGGGTTCTACATCCTGGTCCACCATCAGCACAGCATCCTCTACTACAAATAGGACTGCTACATATGCAAGGCCCTAGGTTACATTGCAGTGATGACTGGTTGGACACCATACTTCCAAAATTCCAATATATTGCCAGGCGTGGTGGAGCACGCCTTTAATCCTCCGCACTTGGGAGGCAGAGGGCAGGCGGATCTTTGTGAGTTCAAGTCCAGCCTGTCTACAGCGTGAGTTCCAGGACCGCCAGGCGCACAGGGAGCCCCTGTCTCAAAACAGGACAAAACAAAAAAAAAAAAATCCATATATCTGGCTGGAGAGTTGCCCCTAAGGTTAAGAGCACCGACGCTCTTTTCGAGGACCCAGGGTTCAACAGGTCCCAGCACCCCATGGTGGTGAGAACCGATTGTACCTCCAATTCAGGAACACAGCCCTCCGTTCTGGAATCTGACACCCTCTTCTGCCTCACGGCATTGCAGACACAGGTGCACAAAACCTTACATGCAGACAGTACATTCATACACAATAAAAAAATAAATAAATTTTTTTTTTTTTTTTTTTCTTTTTTTTTTTTGTCGTGCAATGCCGCGGAGGTCAGAAGAGGGTCTTGGACTCCCCTGGCGCTGGAGTTCTCCTGGACTGGCGCTTCAGACGGCTGCTCGGCCGCCATGTGGCACTTGGGATAGAACCGGGTCCTCTGCAGAGCGGTCGGCGCTTTCACCGCTAGCCTCTCTCCAGCCCCAATAAATAAAATTTTTAAAAATCCAGTATATCTGCATCAGTCACCTCTTCCGAGACTACTGCTGTCACCACTTCTTCAACCATGGCCAACTCTTCCACCAAAGTTTCTACCACAACCAAATTACCTCCTTCAGCCCTTCCTATACACACCATAAAGTTGTCCCAGGCACCCACATGGCACATCACAACTGTATGAAATCACGATTATAGATGAATTCCAACACCTCTTCTCGCATATCTGAGGCACTACACATACATGTGCACTTTCATATGTGCAGACAAAACACCACATACATATAAATCAAAAAAGAAATTTTAAGCCGGGCATGGTGGTACACACCTTTATTTTTATTTTTTTGGTGCACACCTTTAATCCCAGCACTCAGGAGGCAGAGTTGGTCTAATATTGAGCTCCAGGCCAGCTGGGACTTAAAGGGAGACCCTTGTCTCAAAGAACAACAACAAAAATTGGTATTTGCTGAACAATTATCAACGTATCAGATCATTGAAACTTATGGAATGGCTGGAGAGCTGTGCCCTCGCGTTCGGCGTGACGACGCCTCTTGCAGAGGACCACGGGTTCGATCCCCAGCACCTCTGTAGCTCCAGCTGGCCTGGAACTCACTCTGTAGACCAGACTGGGCTTGAACTCACAGAGATCCTCCTGCCTCTGCCTCCTGAATGCTGGATTAAAGGCATGTGCCACCATGCTTGGTTATTTTGTATATATTTTGCAAAAGTTTTTTTTGTCTGTTTGTTTTTGGTCTTTTGAGACAAGGTCTCCTAGTAGTCCAGTTGACCTGGAACCCACTATGTAGACCAGGCTGGCCTTTATCTCATAGAGATCTGCCTGCCTCTGTTGGGATTATAGGCATATGTTACCACATCTGGCAGATTTTTGCTAATGTTAACTAAAAATAATTTGCTGACCTTCAGCTTATCAGAATTTATTTTTTTCATTTTCTTTTTTTTTTTTTTGTCTTTTTGAGTCAGGTCTCCCTTTAGTCCCAGCTGGCCTGGAGCCCACTATGTAGACCAGGTGGGCCTTGAACTCACAGAGATCCGCCTGCCTCTGCCTCCCAAGTGCTAAGATTAAAGGAATGCACCACCACACACGGCTTGATGTCATCTTTCTTTACTGCTGCATAGAATGCCATTGTGTAGATGTACCACATTTTTGTTAGCCAGTCATCAGTTGAGGGGCATTTGGGTTGGTTCCAGCTCTTTGCTATTATGAGTTCCTGCTCTTTGCTATTTTATGAGTTTGACCTATCCAGTTGTTTATAGTTGACTCTTTAATAAACAGAAACCTATGAAGTCATAAGAGATTAAAATATAAGGGAGAAAATTACGTTATTGTATGATACTTGAAGAGAAACACAAAACAGTTTTTTTATCTCTATTTAAATTAAACCAAGATTTTTAGTTTTATGTTGTAAATGAGAAATTTTTTTGAAATCTGTTTCTTTTTATTTTAACATATTTTATTGGTGTTTTATGTATTTTATACATCATTTCTCAGTCAGTCCAATTTAGACACATTCCCTTTTCCATGCCCCCCCCCACCAGTTCATTCATTCTGCCACACATGTCTTCCATCTTTTTCTCCGTCTTTTGAAAGTTTTTCTCTGCAGAGATTTATTGTTGGGGCAGAAGTTAACTGATTCAGTCAGTTCTTTGACCCAGTCCTTTTGTCATTGTTGTTCCCTCCCATTTGTATTACTTCAAAATATGCCCATATATATATGTCACATATATACCAAAATTATGACCTCTGAAAATAAACTGTTTGGTAATTCCAAAATATGTTTAGGACTTCACATTTTTCCCTTTAATTTTATATTACTCTAAAATATTAATACATACCGTCTACCTGTATACTACAATTACAAAGTCTGCAAATAAGTGGCAAGTTAATTCTAGAGCTCTTTAAGGGATTCACATTATAACAGCACAGTTGCCTTCAGATAAAAAGAAATATAGCATTAACTTTCCTCAGCTTGACTTTCAACTACGGATTTGGTGCTAGCAACCACAAATGATGGATACCATTAATCGTTTGTTTTTCTGGTACTGTGTTACTTCACTTAGCATAATGGCTTTGAGTTCCATCCATTTATCTGCAAACTTTATGATGTCATCTTTCTTTATGGCTGCATAGAATTCTATTGTGCAGATGTATCACATTTTCTCTATCCACTTGTCAGTTGAGGGACACGTGGGGTGCTTCCAGCTCTTCATTATTGTGAAGAGAGCTGCAATAAACATAGATGTGCATGTATTTCTGCGGTAGGTAGGATGAGTCTTGTGGGTATATACCCAGGAGTGACATTACTGGGTATGCTTTTTTAGTGCTTTTTTTCTTTCCCAACCAAATTTAAATATGTATTAAGGTTGGGGCTGGAGAGATGGCCTAGTGGTTAAGAGCATCAACTGCTCTTGCAGAGGACCCAGGTTCGATCCCCAGTACCCACATGATGGCTGAGAACCATCTTTAACTCCAGTTCCAGGGGAATCCGACACCCTCTTCTGATCTCTGCCGCATTGCACAACACAGGCACACAAACCTACAAGCAGACAGTACATTCATACACATAATTAAATAAATAAAATTTAAAAAAATGTATGTGCTGGATAGCTTTAGTGTCAACTTGACACACCTGGGTTGAGGAAGCCTCAATTGGGGAATTGGCTCCATTGGATTGGCCTGTGGCCACATCTGTGGAGTATTGTCTTGATGGTCGAGCAGTGTGGGAGGGCCCGGCCCACAATGAGTGGTGCCACCCTGGGCAGGTTGTTGTGTACAGTATAAGAAGGCAGGCTGGGCATGGGTCAAGAGAGCAAGCCAGTGAACAGCATTCCTCCATGGCCTGTGCTTCAGCTCCTGCCTCCAGGTTCCTACCCTGAGTTCCTGCCTTGGGCTCCCTAAGTGATGAACTGTGACCCAGGAGATGTAAGCTGAATAAACCCTTTCCTCCCGAAGTTGGTGTCGGTCAGAGTGTTTTGTCACAGCAATGGAAGACAAACTACAACAATGTATTAAGGTGAACTCTTGAGTAAAGCCTTTAATGTGAAACAAATTTAAAGGACCAGAATAAAAAAATTTTTGGACTTTTTGAGACAGGGTCTCCCTGTAGTCCTGGAACTCTCTATGTAGACCAGGCTAGCCTTGAACTCACAGAAATCTGCCTACCTCTGCCTCCCAAGTGCTAGGATTAAAGGTGTGCCCAGCCCAGAATAAATTTTAATGCCTAGGACTTTTGGTTTAATTAAGCACACACACACACACACACACACACACACACACATATTTCAAAGATGTTTAGAGTACCCTGGTTTACAAACAAAATTATATTTTGATTAGGCATGCCAAGAAGAAATTTGAACAGGGCCAGTTGAGGGCCCTGTTGCTGAGAAGGGCTGCTGGCCCACAGCTTCTCTCTGTAAAACTGGTATAGTTTTCCAACAGCTGCCAACCCACCTACAAAATTGTTTAATCTGAAGCCAATGCTGTGTGGTTTGTTGCCAACCACACAGCTACATAGCCTCAATACAAGCTGTGAGTTTGTTTGCCTTAGAGCTTAATACCTAGGTAGGAGTTGATCACTCCCAGCCAACTGTAGGTCTGGTAGGCCTTGAAGTCACACCACCAAAAGAAACAGGCACAAATTAAAGAAGATCAGGTTAGAGGAAAGAATCCAAAGACAGTTACCCATGAAATTCACGAAAAAAATCAAAATGCAACACAATTCCACCCAGAAACAGGTTGAATTGATGATAAAACCTTCTAAAATGGAGACCAAGACAAATTGTAAAAAGGTTAGAACATATTATTAGAAATATTTACAATGCCATTTTTCTAAACTCCCAATCTAAGAGAAAGACTATTTGTCCCAAAAGTTACTACAGCTGTGAAAAGCACTTAATTTGCAATTAAAAAGTTGGGCTTCAGCTTTTCAGAGTTAGCCAGTAGCTTAATTTGCATTAGAAAAAGGCCTAGGAAGCCACAGCTTTAGGGCATAGCTGGTTTTAGTAGAAATTTTGAAGTCTCTTTACCTGGAAATTTTAATATAAAATTTAAGTAAAAGTCTCTTTGGAAAATTAGGAAAAGTAGCAGAGAAGAAAATTTGTTTCTTTTAAAATTTGGAAGAGTCCCCATTTGTATCCAAAAGAGATATAGGCAAGACACGGAGGGAGCCTGGTCTGAGTTTAGCACAATAAAATCCAAGCTGAGCAGGCAGCTGCAGAATCCAAGCTAAGCTGAAAAACCAGCTTTACACAGCAGGAGACAAGACACGCTTTTGATACTAGAACCCAAAGTTTTATTTTAGGCCTGTAAAAATGATTAAAAATGATCCCAAGTCCAAGCCAGAGGCTGATAGACTAATGACTGCAAGATTGATTAATCCTGTAGCTAGCATACAGCCATGAAGCTGATCAGCTTTATGGTCAAACTTAGCTGGGAAGCTGCTGGCTTCCACAGCCTGCAGGAACGAGCAATTAGCAAGCACATCTTTGGGGCGATGTTAGCTACAGACCAGGAAACTGCTGGTTTTCCATAGACCCTCACGAAAGCTGATGGCTGTTAGGTCAGAGTTTGGGTCAAATAAGATGGCATAGACTGGAAGGACCCTCACTTCTTTTTTGGTCTGAAGCTTGCATTTGCCCAAGAAAATCACTGGATGGAGTTCCAGATTCCCATGAGATCTCCAGATCTGAGACCCAATTTGAGGCCCTTGACCTGGCCTAATTGGCCAGAATCCAGCATGTCACCATCCCCCCTCCCCTGACCTATAAAAGCCCCTTCCCCCTCCCAGACATGTGCTTTCTCATTGTCCTTCACCCCAAAGGGCCATGGATTCACCTGAGAGAGAGCATATTTCCCAGAATAAATGCCTTTGTTTACTTTTAATTCGGACTGATTTGGCCTTTATCTTGGCACTCGATACTTTTTAATGGCTTTGTGAAGAAACCTGTGGATAGCCAGGCAAGGAAACTGCCAGCTTCCTCCATGCATGTAAAACTATGTGGCCCCAATTTGCCAGCCAGTCAGCCGACCAATCGTGGGAACCAGCCCCATGTTTGCACAAAGTAGAAATTAAGAAGGAGAGAAAAAGGTTAATAGCAAAGACCCAGGATTGTCGGGTTCACATACCCGAATTTCTCCAGGATTTCTTCAAGCTCCATGCTTGTGAGTGCCAGTTGTTGTAACCAGTCATTTCCATGGTGGGACTGTTAGGTTGGGTCGGGGCAAAGCCAAGATGACATAGATTGGAAAAACCCTCCTTTCTTTTCCAGTCAGGCCAGATTCCCATGAGACCTCAGGACCTGAGACCCACCTCCAGATCTGAGCCCCTCACCTGGTTCAGTTGGCCAGATTCTGATAGGTTACCATCTCCTCTCTCCCCTATAAAAGGCTCACCCTGCCTCTCAGAAGTGCTTTCCACAGCCCTCAGGATGGCTGGTGGCCGTGGATTTGAGAGAGAGAGAGAGAGAGAGAGAGAGAGAGAGAGAGAGAGATTGCATTTCCTGGAATAAATGCCTACCTTTATATACCTTTTAATTCGGACTGATTCGGCCTTTTCTTAGCATTGGTTATACTTCTCAATTGGTGGCCCTATGTGGAGGGAATATTTCTCCTCAGCCCAAGAGGTCCATAGCCCATGAGTGTTAGAGGACACCCCTTTCCTTTACTGATATACCCGCCTTCTGACCTGGAGTAAGTCCATTTGTCTGTTGCCTCATTTCTGCTGTCCAGAGCTCCTGTCTGAAAGCTGTTGCAATGCCAGGGCAAGCTCTCTCTTCTCAGCCTGTGGGTCCAGGACCCACAGAAGCTTGGGGACCATAGTTCAGTGGACCCAGGGTCCAGTGGCTGTTTTGGGGGGAAAGAGTGCAGAACCAGGTTCTATGATGAAGGGTCTTGCATGATTGGAATTGTCCATCCCAAGTTTCTCTCACCCCTCCCCCACTTCCAGGTCTCTGGGGTACATTGGAGGACACCTCTCTGTACTCTGTGATCTCCAGGTTTGAAAATGGACAACTCTGTGTCAAAGCCTAACCACCAGACAAATGTTTTCTTTTTTCCATGCAGGCTTTCCAGGATCTGCTCTGTCTCTCATACCTCTCCCAGTCACATGCCTGATTCAAATTTCCACAGTCACCATTTTGTCTAATCACATGACAGCCATCCCCATGGCTGCTAAGCACATGGCATGAATGCATTTACCAGGAAGATTAAGAAATTAATCCCCAAATGTCTACTATTGGAGTTTTAGAATTTTTTTTTAATTTTATTTATTTGTTTTCTATGTGTATGAATGTACTGTCTGCATGTAGGTTTGTGCACCCATGTCGTGCAATGCCTCGGAGGTCAGAAGAGGGTCTCGGATTCCCCTAGAACTGGAGTTCTCCTGGAATTGGAGTTACAGACTGTTCTCAGCCGCCATGTGGGTGCTGGGGATAAAACCTGGGTCCTCTGCAAGAGCAGTCGGCGCTCTTAACCACTAGGCTATCTCTCCAGCCCAGAGTTTTACAATTTTATCACTGTGTTTTCATCTGTCTCTAATTAAAATAATTTTTCCATTTTAGCTTTTGTCACAGGATTGCTGCTTAAGCTACTGGCTTTTAACAAACACTGTTTTGTTTTTATCTTTATTCTGTTTCATTAAATTAGCAGGTAAACCCAACACCTATTAGACACAGGCGAGCCGTGCCTTGAGCCAGATCTGCCGTCTCTGCACCCATCCCACTTACACTAACTCGTCCTTTTCCAAGCTTTTGCTGCTGTGAGTCCAGCTCCTGTGGTTAAAGCCGCCCTTCCCTTGCAGTTTCACTGTGATAACTGATCAGTATATTTATGTGATTAAGTCATGCATGTGTCTGTCCAAGCAGTCTGTGTGTTTTCTGTTTCTTGTGTGTTAACTGTTACATGTATGAGTCTGTCATGTGTCTGTCAAAAGAAGTGGCCACTTCTAAGTTATATTGTGCACAAAACTTATTATATTCAAAGGCCAAAATGAACCAGGGTTCCTTAAGTTATCCGTTAAGACTAAATTCCAAATTAAGTAACCGTATGCACCCCAATTGCTGAATTATCTGTTTTGTACTGTAGGACTGAATGTCTCCTTTCCCCATCCTTTAGCTTCTTCCTTGATGAAATTGTATGTAATTCTTTTTTATACAATGTTTGGTACCAGAATGATAAAGAAACTGCATTGACCAGTTTGGCCATCTCAGCCTTGAGAATGCAAAGAAACTAGTTGGGGCTGCATGCTGTAAATGACCTTTACAATGTCTGAATGAAAGCATTTCCATGTTATGTGCCTCTGCTCAGTACAACTTTTATAAACTGCCATCACCAAAATTAATTATTAGATCCTTATTCCACAGCTGGAGATTTTAAGTCTACTTCCTGTTTGCTGAAGACATGTGAAAATATCCCCCCTGCCCTTCCTTTTTTTTTTTTTTTTTTTCTTTTGCAATTCAGAATTTATTAAAGAACCATACTTAAAGCTCACCTTGACCCTGCTTCCCCAGTGGCAGCACAGTCTTTGCTTTTCACTTTATTTCTCAGTCTTTTCCAGATATCAGAAAAAAAAAAAAAAAAAAAAAAACTAAAAAAGGCAGAGGATGGTCCCCAAACTCCTGTGCAGGATTTGGTCAAGATGGCCTTTAATGTATTTAATGGCTGAGAGGAGGTATTCGAGTCCGCCCTACAGGCTTGATTACAGCGAAAGGCTACTCTCCATGCCCAAGCCCTGGCAGCCGCTCTCAGGCCATCGTCATTCCCGCAGAGGGACACCTGGGGCTCCATCAAGCCCCATCCCGCAGGGGTCTAACAGCCTAAGTCTATTCCACCAGAAGCCTGTTTCAAGTGTGGCCAAGGGGGTCACTGGGCTAAAAACTGTCCAAACCCCAGGCCACCCACCACGCCGTGCCCTCCCTGCTGGCAACCTGGCCATCGGAAATCTGAGTGCCTGGGCACAGGCTTGTCATCTGTGCCTCATCATGGAGGTCCAGCCCCATTACCCCAAGCACCCCAATCTCTTCCAGCCTCTGAATTTCTTTGCCTGGTGGAGTGCTGACACCGACTGGACTTGGAGACCCCAGAGGAGCCTAGGCCTCTTCTCCAGGTAGCAGGTAAATCCATCTCCTTTCTGTTGGACAGCTGGGCTACCTTTCTGTACTAACCTCACACTCTGGCCCTATAGTTCCCTCACCAATTTCTGTCACAGGAATGGACAGGACCCCTCTTTCCCCGAAAGGACTCTACCTTTCCCTCTGTGTTCTCACTGGTCATTTTTCATCCATTCCTTCTTAATCATGTCTGCCTATCCAGTGCCCCTCCTGGGCCATGAAATCCTTAGTCGCTTCTCCCACTCTGGATTGTCCAGCTCCTGCCATTCCTGATCCTGTTGACCCTCAGGTCTGGGACATTTTCACTCCAGTAATCACCACCCACCACCCACCAGTCCTGATATGCCTCAAGGACCCACCTCTTTTCCTTCCAGGCCAGTTTCTATTACTGAAACCCACTGCCATGGGCTCAAGCCTACCATTACTTGCCTCCTATCTCCACTAACTAACCCTGAAACACCCCCGTTCTTCCAGTTCATAAGCTCTCTGGCATGTACTGTCTATTTCAGGCTGCCTTAACCCTTAAACCTCAGTCTCCCATTTCACTGTCCTGACCTTCTTTACTGTGACTTCGTACTTCCTTTTGCTTTCACATGGGAGGACCAAAAACCAGTTCTGCAGCCAAGCCTTGGCCTGAGATCTCTCCTCCTTTGACTCTGGTCCTAACATACACTTTCAGTACTCTCACATCAGATTTAGTCAATGCCATATGAGACCTATAGCCTCCAGAGATAGCAGACCACATCCTGTCTTTTCTAGGATTGGTGGGCTTCTTCCACCATTGGATCCCTAATTTTGCTGTTACAGCTGAGCCCTTGTACCAGGCAGCTAAGGAGAACCCCCACGGGGCCTCTCTCCCACCCCACCACTGTCCACTTCTCTCTCCTTAGGATGCCTTTCTGGCTGCCCCTACTTCTCCTTAGGATCCCTCCTGGCCACCCCTACTTCTCCTTAGGATCCCTCCTGGCTGCCCCTACTTCTCCTTAGGATCCCTCCTGGCTGCCCCTACTTCTCCTTAGGATCCCTCCTGGCTGCCCCTACTTCTCCTTAGGATCCCTCCTGGCTGCCCCTACTTCTCCTTAGGATCCCTCCTGGCTGCCCCTACTTCTCCTTAGGATCCCTCCTGGCTGCCCCTACTTCTCCTTAGGATCCCTCCTGGCTGCCCCTACTTCTCCTTAGGATCCCTCCTGGCTGCCCCTACTTCTCCTTAGGATCCCTCCTGGCTGCCCCTACTTCTCCTTAGGATCCCTCCTGGCTGCCCCTACTTCTCCTTAGGATCCCTCCTGGCTGCCCCTACTTCTCCTTAGGATCCCTCCTGGCTGCCCCTACTTCTCCTTAGGATCCCTCCTGGCTGCCCCTACTTCTCCTTAGGATCCCTCCTGGCTGCCCCTACTTCTCCTTAGGATCCCTCCTGGCTGCCCCTACTTCTCCTTAGGATCCCTCCTGGCTGCCCCTACTTCTCCTTAGGATCCCTCCTGGCTGCCCCTACTTCTCCTTAGGATCCCTCCTGGCTGCCCCTACTTCTCCTTAGGATCCCTCCTGGCTGCCCCTACTTCTCCTTAGGATCCCTCCTGGCTGCCCCTACTTCTCCTTAGGATCCCTCCTGGCTGCCCCTACTTCTCCTTAGGATCCCTCCTGGCTGCCCCTACTTCTCCTTAGGATCCCTCCTGGCTGCCCCTACTTCTCCTTAGGATCCCTCCTGGCTGCCCCTACTTCTCCTTAGGATCCCTCCTGGCTGCCCCTACTTCTCCTTAGGATCCCTCCTGGCTGCCCCTACTTCTCCTTAGGATCCCTCCTGGCTGCCCCTACTTCTCCTTAGGATCCCTCCTGGCTGCCCCTACTTCTCCTTAGGATCCCTCCTGGCTGCCCCTACTTCTCCTTAGGATCCCTCCTGGCTGCCCCTACTTCTCCTTAGGATCCCTCCTGGCTGCCCCTACTTCTCCTTAGGATCCCTCCTGGCTGCCCCTACTTCTCCTTAGGATCCCTCCTGGCTGCCCCTACTTCTCCTTAGGATCCCTCCTGGCTGCCCCTACTTCTCCTTAGGATCCCTCCTGGCTGCCCCTACTTCTCCTTAGGATCCCTCCTGGCTGCCCCTACTTCTCCTTAGGATCCCTCCTGGCTGCCCCTACTTCTCCTTAGGATCCCTCCTGGCTGCCCCTACTTCTCCTTAGGATCCCTCCTGGCTGCCCCTACTTCTCCTTAGGATCCCTCCTGGCTGCCCCTACTTCTCCTTAGGATCCCTCCTGGCTGCCCCTACTTCTCCTTAGGATCCCTCCTGGCTGCCCCTACTTCTCCTTAGGATCCCTCCTGGCTGCCCCTACTTCTCCTTAGGATCCCTCCTGGCTGCCCCTACTTCTCCTTAGGATCCCTCCTGGCTGCCCCTACTTCTCCTTAGGATCCCTCCTGGCTGCCCCTACTTCTCCTTAGGATCCCTCCTGGCTGCCCCTACTTCTCCTTAGGATCCCTCCTGGCTGCCCCTACTTCTCCTTAGGATCCCTCCTGGCTGCCCCTACTTCTCCTTAGGATCCCTCCTGGCTGCCCCTACTTCTCCTTAGGATCCCTCCTGGCTGCCCCTACTTCTCCTTAGGATCCCTCCTGGCTGCCCCTACTTCTCCTTAGGATCCCTCCTGGCTGCCCCTACTTCTCCTTAGGATCCCTCCTGGCTGCCCCTACTTCTCCTTAGGATCCCTCCTGGCTGCCCCTACTTCTCCTTAGGATCCCTCCTGGCTGCCCCTACTTCTCCTTAGGAACCCTCCTGGCTGCCCCTACTTCTCCTTAGGATCTCTCCTGGCTGCCCCCACTTTGGCTCTCCTGGACTCTTCATGCCCTTTCTACCTCTTTACAGACAGAAAGTTGGGAGTGGCCACAGGGGCCTTAGCCCAACCTGTTGAGCACTCATACTGGGCAGTAGCATTGCTCTCCAATCATCTTGACCCACTGTATTAGTCACTTTTCTGTTGCTGTGATAAAACCACCATGACCAAGTAAACTTATAAAAGGAAGAGTTTATTTCAGCTTACGATTGACGGTTCCAGGGAATTAGAGTCCATTGTGGCGGGAGGCATGGCGGCTGAAGCTGGAGCAGGAAGCTGAGGGTCACATCTCGCAATAAGAACCGTCAAGAGAGGGAGACTGGAGACTGCAAGGCTTGTTAAACTCACTAAGCCCGCCCCCAATGACATACTTCCTCCAGCATGGCCACACTTTCTAAGACCTCCAAGAACAGTGCCACCAACTGGAGACAAATGACTGAATACTTAAAGCCTATGGGGGACACTCATTCAAACCACCACACGCACTATCTTCCTCTCTTCCCCTCCCCACTCCTTCGTCAGTGGAGTCCACAACCACTGACCTGCCCTCTCACACCAGGGGAGAGTGTTCTCCTTAAAACTTTATTTCTTAAGTCTCTTGATCCCAGGTGGACTGGACCCCACATCGTCATCCTTACTACACTGTCAGCAGCCAAACTTCTAGGCCAGCCACATTGGCATCATTTGTCCAGACTCAAGAGACACCCAACCCAGGATGGATGGTCTGGCAAACAGCTGGGACCCACTATTCTCAGGTTTTCCAGAGACCCTCAAGGACAGGTCTGAATGGTATGACAGCCTTCACCCACTGTACTTTCACCCTTCCTCTGCTCCTCCTGCTGCCACAGGTACCAGACTCTGTGACACCCCTGCCTGGTTGCCCTTTGTCTTGTTATTGTCTCAGTCTTCACCCGACCAGGTGATGCTGTGCCAGATTCGACATACTGCTGGCATGCCCATGCTCAGGATACCTGCACGGATAAAACTAGAGAGCCCACATTTAGACCCTGTCCTCCAACCAAGATCATCTAACAGTAAGAGGAGCCTTTCCAACCTCAACCAGGAGACTCCTTCTGATCTTAGCACTGGGTCTCCTCTGCTTCTTGCAGGAACACATCCAGAAGGTCTCTAGAGTGGTCTTTACATCCCTACATCCCTGTGCCCACAGCCCTGCCTACTCCCGACTCTCCCTTCCTTCAGTGTCCCAGCTCAGCAGGAAGAAGCCACAGCAGAGTCATCGCCCCCATACCCTAAGAGACTGGGACATCTCTTAGGTTAGGTTGGGTGTGTGCAAAGCCAAGATGGCGTAGACTGGGAAGACCCTCCTTTCTTTTCCAGTCAGGCCAGATTCCCATAAGACCTCTGGACCTGAGACAAACCTCCAGATCTGAGCCCCTGGCCTGGTTTAATTGGCCAGATTCCAACAGGTTACCATCTCCCCCCCTCAATAAAAGGCTCTCCCTGCCTCTCAGGAGTGTGCTTTCCATGGCCCTCAGGATTGCCGGCAGTCGTGGATTCACCTGAGAGAGAGACTGCATTTCCTGGAATAAATGCCTACCTTTATATACCTTTTAATTCAGACTGATTTGCCCTTTCCTTAGTGTCGGTTATACTTCTCAGGGACATTCCATGGGAAAAGCACACATGCAAAAACACAGTGTGAGGACACATGGCACGATGCAATTCCAAATACAAAATGCTTGTTTATTCAAAGGTAACATGTCATTATATGGGCAGCATGACATCACCTCCCAGGGGCAATCCCAAATCTTTGTATCATGGCATCCCAATTCATGGGCATAGACAGAGAGATCCTGTTCCCCTCACTTATGCCTCTGGGACATGTTGAAATGTTGTCTCATGCACATACCTAAGCTCACATCAGATACACCCACAATTGTCCATGTGGTATTGGTTTTATAGATATGAAAGATGACAAGAGCATGGGGACCATGGAGGTTTATGCCAAGGTTATAGACACCCACTGAGACCAGAAAATGAAAGTCAGGGTCATATTCTATGCAAGTAGGCCCTGAAAGTCCATTGCATGTGGGACAGTGAACTCTAAGTTGTAAGATCTCTCTTATAGAATGTTGGAAGATGCTTGGACCATCAGACTTCTGCTGAGGAATGCTGCAGGTACAGAGTTGAGAGAGGACATACATGTTCTCAGCAGCAAAGCTGGAGGGGAAGGACTGCCCAAGGCCTTTCAAGCACAAATTATTCATTCCATGATGATCCCCAGATGCTAGACATGATGCTGTGTGGCTCGATGATGGCCCTGCTGTTTTGACCCAATCTTTCCTTGTTACCCCTCTGTTCTTCACTTTTGGAAAGGGAATGTTTATTCTAAGACAATGTATATTGGAAATACATGTGCTTAAAGCACAAAGCACAGGGGACAAATGATGCACAAGCAATATATGCAGACAACCTCGGGAGCTCTGAGGAAGATGAATCTCAGCTCCAAGCTCTAGCTAAAGACGCTTATTTAGAAAGATTGCCATGCAGTCCCAAATGTTTCAGGAATTTCAGAGATGATTCAGGAGGTCCTGAGACCATACTTTGAGAAGTTGTGATCTGGTGGTCTTTTTAAAAGAGGGTATGAGAGAGAGAGAGATGAGAGAGAGAGAGAGAGAGAGAGAATGAATTAGGGGAGAAATAACTATTATTCAGGTTAAGAACACTGTCTTATAATCAAGGTTTAACATTGTTGGTAATAGCACTTAGTACCTATTTGCCACACCTTTTATTTCTCAGCACATGACCCCTTATGTGAAATTTTTAGCTAGGTATATTTAACAATTCAAATTTTTTCTTAGAAAGTGTGTCACAGAGTAATTTTCCTCTCAGAGTGGTGCCCACAGCCCAGCAACCACCAGTCCTGCAGCCCCTCCCAGCCTCTACCATTTTTTCAGGATTCCCCCAGTAATTAAGGCAATGCAAATAGAGAGTTCTCCAATCTCAGACTAGAGCAGAATTTGCTGAGACTGTCTACTAAGAAACATTTGGGAAGCCAACTCTCACTGGAGCCACAGCTGCAGCTGGATTTCCCAGATCAACGTGGCCACCCACCTTCCAGCATGGGAACCCTGTGCCCTCAGCCTGAGCTACTATGTGGTGAGAGAGACTCCAGCTAAATGTGGTGGGCTTTCTATATGTCTCTGCCTCTCTCAAAGTCCCAGAATTCCATAGTTCCATGCACTTTCTGTGAGAATGCCAGGGTCTTGGAAATACTAGTTGCTCTGCAAGCTCAGCTCCTCCCACTCAGCTGCTCAGGGTGATGAGCTCATTTCAAGGAAGAAATAAGTTATCCCACACTTGCCAACCAATTTTTCTTTAATAAAGTGTTAACAGTATCAAAATTGTTCAGGACCTCTCTGTACTGAAATCTTCCAGCACTGCTTTCAAACAAAACCTTCCACATTTTTGAAAAAAAAAAAAAAAAAAAGCAAAACATATTTAGGTCAATGTAGGCAAATTTTATTTATATGATGCTTCTATTTTAAAATGTATCATTATGGGGCTGGAGAGATGGCCTAGCGGTTAAGAGCGCCGACTGCTCTTACAGAGGACCCAGGTTCAATCCCCAGCACCCACATGGCGGCCGAGAACCGTCTGAAACTCCAATTCCAGGAGAACTCCAGTTCCAGGGGAATCCGACACACTCTTTTGACCTCCACGGCATTGCACGACACGGGTGCACAAACTTGCATGCAGACAGTACATTGAAACACATACAGAAATAAATAAATGCCGGGCGTGGTGGCACATGCCTTTAATCCTAGCACTTGGGAGGCAGAGGCACACGGATCTCTGTGAGTTCGAGGCCAGCCTGGTCTACAGAGTGAGTTCCAGGACAGCCAGAGCTACAGGGAGACCCTGTCTCAAAAAAATAAAAAAATAAAATAAAATGTATCATTATAAATATTATCATTAATTGTGTGTGTGCATGTGTGTGTGCATGGCCTGCAGCACATGTATGGAGGTCAAAGGACAGCTTTGTTGAATTGGTTCTTTTCTTACACCTTTATGTGGGTTCAAGGAATTGAACTCAGGTTGCCAAACATGCATAGCAAGTACCTCTACCCACTGAGCCATCTTACTGGCCCATTTCTATTGTTTTGATACCAATCAAACTTTCACAGTATATTAGACTGACTTAACCTTAACACTGTTTTAGATATGGTGATAGATACTTGCTTCCTATTGAGTTTTTTTTTTTTATTTCATGCATTCCTCTTCTGTGGGTCTTTCATTCTTTCTGGATCACATCCCTTCTTTCTTTATAAAGAGTTTATGAGGCAGAAGTTTTATGGAAAACATTTCTTTGGTCATTATCCTTGAAAACAGATTCCTTTTTTAAATTTTATTTATTTATTTATGTGTATGAATGTACTGTCTGCATGTAGGTCTTTTATCTCAGACCCTCTATGTAGGTGAGAATGACTTTTAAATTGTGATCCTGGGGCTGGAGAGATGTCTCAGTGGTTAAGAGCACTGGCTGCTATTGCAGAGGACCGGGGTTCGATTCCCAGCACCCACATGGCAGCTAACAACCATCCAAAACTCCAGTTCCAGGTGTCCTATGCTCTCTTCTGACCTCCATGGGTATTGCATGACACAGGTACACTTACACACATTCAGGCAATACTCAAACGCATAAAATAAAAACTAATAAATAAAATAAAAAATGAAAAATAAAATAAAGTAAAATTGTGATCCTCCTGCCTCTACCACCAGTGCTGGGATCACAGGCACACACCCCACAGTGGAATTGAACATGAATTTATGATTTGTTCTCACTGAAATTTAAAAAAATTCCTCCGTGATGTTGAATTCTTCATTTCAATTGAGGTAAATGTCAACTTGCTTCTTCTTCCATTGTTCTTTTTTATTCTCTCTGCTTTTTTTTTTAATATTAACTTTACAGTTGAAGTTTTACTAAGACTATTGTAGGTATATCAGGTATATCATTATTATTATAAAAATGTTATTTTTCTTGCCTAGGATTTGGTAGACAGACCCTTCTAATGTCAGAGCTCAAGGCTTTCTCAACACAAGGAATTTTCCCTCTTCCTTGGTTGTTTTTCCCTCCCTCCCACCGTTTTTTTGTTTTGTTTTTTTTTGGTCTTTTAGAGACAGGGTCTCCCTGTAGTCCCAGCTGTCCTGGAACTCACTCTGTAGACCAAGCTGGCCTTGAACTCGAAAAGATCTGCCTGCCTCTGCCTCCTGAGTACTAGGATTAAAGGCGTGTGCCACCACGCCTGGCTCCTCCCATTGTTCTTAAATAGGCATGGGAGTTCCAGGGATTTGTTATCTTTGCCTGTTTTATTTCCTCTAATACTTTTCTTTTCTTTTTCATGAATAAAATGGATTGATATTCATCACAGTAACTCTGTCTTCAACACAGACCACTCCACTTTTCAGCTTTCCACTGAAAACAGGAATTATGTCTTTAATGTCAAATTTTTCTAAGTGCTTCTTTTTATTATAAAATTTTATTGGGGCTGGATAGATGGCTCAGTGGTTGAGAGCACTGACTGCTCTTGCAGAGGACCCGGGTTCGATTCCCAGCACCCACATGGCGGCTAAGAACCATCTTTAAGCCAGGTGTGGTGGTGCACACTTTAATCCCAGCACTTGGGAGGCAGAGGCAGGTGGATCTCTGTGAGTTCAAGACCAGCCTGGTCTGCAGGGTGAGTTCCAGGCCAGCTGGGGCTGCAGGGAGACCCTGTCTCAAAAAAACCAAAAATAATTATTAAATTTTTTATGTTTCATACATATTTTTTTCAATCAGTCTTAATCACCTTTTGTGGGGGTTTGAATGAGAGTGTCCCCCATAGGCTTTAAATATTCAGACATTTTGTCCCCAGTTGGTGGCACTGTTCTGGGAGGTCTTAGAAGGTATGGCCATGCTAGAGGAGGTACTTCATTGGGGTGGGCTTAGTGAGTTTAACAAGCCTTGCAGTCTCCAGTCTCTCTCTCTCTCTCTCTCTCTCTCTCTCTCTCTCTCTCTCTCTCTCTCGACTTCCTGTGTTCATTGTTAGATGTGAACCTCGGCTTTCTGCTCCAGCCGTGGCCACCATACCTCCCACCACAATGGACTCTGATTCCCCAGAATCATCAATTGAAAGCTCAAATAAACTCTTCCTTTTATAAGTTTCCTTGGTCATGGTGGTTTATCACAGCAACAGAAATGTGACCAATACACCTTCATACCTGTTTTTCCATAGCATCATCCTGCAGAAGCCTCCTCTGAGTTCTGTCATTTGTGCTAGGGTCCATTGTGCTAAACTACCACCCTCCCCCCACCCCCACCCCCATGCACTTCTCAGTGCCAGCTCATGTCCTGAGCTCTAGTCAGCCTATCTGGAGTCCCTTTCCTGAAGAAGGCCAGTTCTACCTCACCCAACTGCAACCAGCTGCCAATATTTCTTCAGCGGCGGTTGGGCTCGGCTACCCATTTCTGCAGTTCTGTGCTGGGTTTTTGTCTAGCTAAGCTTGTGTGGGTCTTGTGCATGCTGATACCAATGCTGCAGGTTCATATGAACAGGGTTTCAGGAGCTTGTAGGATTCATTTCCATTTGGTCTCGCATCAATCTTTTTTTGTAATAAAACATCTCATCAAATAGATCAAGTTATTGATTATTCTTCCTTTCTCTGAATTGACTCTGTCTCCATGAAGATTCATTCTGTGAGCTGAATTCAGAGCCTCTTTAATGCAATAAGTTTTTTGATAATCCATACTTTTTTCACTTTGTTTCTGAGTTTGGGCATACTTTAGGGTTTTCCTTTCATAGTCATCTTTTCCTCATACGATGTTGAGAGTTTGGGGTTTGGAATCCATCTCATCTCTCTGTTTTGAATGGTCTACAAGTTCCTGAGGTGTACCATCATGCATTTAGACCTGCATAAAGGATGGCTTTATATTTCATTTCATTCTTGTATGTGCCTAATCTAAAGTCTCTCCCTTAAGAGAGGTGAGCATTGAGTAACAGCATCCAAAATCTCTTTTCTCCAAATTCTGTATATGTTGACTGAATGTGTGCTACTGGAGATAATGTCTAGTTGGTCTTTGGGGCAAAGTATTATCCAGAGAAGACCAAGGTTCTTGCTGTACCTGTAACAAGCAACATTATAACGAGTTAACATTGGTTTTTAGGAAAGAAATAAATGTTGAATTAGATAGTATTTATCTGAAAACAGGCAGAGCATCCATGCATAGGTGATTTTAAGCCTGGCAGGTAGAATAATTTTTATTTGTTTATTTACTTATGTATTTATTTTTAAAGCCAATGTTCTATTGAAGCTTTGTGCATTTCATACAAAATTACATTACAAATCAAATCTAGACCTGTGCCCCCCTCCCTGCCCCCCCACTCCACCAAAGCTCATGCATTCTGCCAAACATGTTTTTCATCTTTTTTATTTTTACTTTTTTTTTTGTTTTTTGAGACAGGGTCTCCCTGTAGCCCCAGCTGTCCTGCAACTCACTCTGTAGACCAGGCTGGCCGTGAACTCACAAAGATCTGCCTGCCTCTGCCTCCTGAGTGCTAGGATCAAAGGCGTGCACCACCATGCCTGGCTTGTTTTTCATCTTTTTCTGTCTCTCTCAAAATTCTCGATGCAGAAGTTTACTGTTTTGAGCAGAAGTTCGTCATTTAAGTCAGTTCTTTGACACAGTCTTTTCTGTTGTTTTTTGTTGTTGTTGTTATTCCTTCCAAAATGCATCACTCCAAAATATGCACAGATGCATGCCACATATATCATAGATTTTAGCATTTTCAGCTTATAATTTAAAAAAATGTCTCCCAGAGCTTGTTTTCCCCTTTATGATATTACTCAGCCATGATTACAACCCAGTCTTTAAGGCAGGAAAAGCCATTTTATTTACGATGACTAGAGGACACTAGTTTGTACAACATTCAGAATTTAAGTTCTTAGCAGTTGGTACAGGCTGTTGGCACTAGAAAGGTAAGTCCAAATAAAGTTTCTTCTTATTTTGAACTGGATGCAAGAAGAAGTCACTGTGGAGTTCAGCTGTGGATTTATGTGGCTTATCCCTAGGTCATAGAATTCATTGCCATTAACCCTCACCGCTTTGGTTTTCACTGGGATGGGGCCTATGGTTCTGCCTCATTTGTGAGCCTAGTCCATGAGTTCAGCCAGATGGGCTGGGATTGAAGGTTTGGCAGGGAGGGTCATCTGATGTTATACAACGGACATTTAAAGTGAAATGGAAATCCTTATTAATTCATATTGATATAAAGAAAACAATGCAATTATTGCAAGACCAAGGGATGAAGAGGAAACTTTGAAGAGTATGCCACACCCTGTTCTTCTGGGATTTGAGCTTGCTTGAAACCCTCAAAAGGAGTTCTGACCATCTCACAGAACAGATGCTAGTTTTAGAGTCGGTACACAGAAAGTGAAACAGATCTCACTCCTTCCCGTTTGCCTTGTCTGTCTACTTTTCCCAAGAAAACTTTGAGTCTCTGCTAGGCTCTTTGAAAGCAAAACAATGTGGAATATATCATCTGCTGGAATCTAGATAAATAACAGCTTAGAAGGAAACTCTTTTCATGACAAGGTGTTCACTGAATTTTGTATGTAAGCATTGTTCTAAAATGCTCTGCCAACCTTTACAAGCTTCAGAAAGCCAGAATGGCCAGATGGGTGGGTTTGGGCTAATCCCATTTTAAAGTGTTTGTGGGCATTCTACACATCGCCAGGGAAGATGGTCCAGACCACAGCTGCAAAAGGAGGAATTGAGAGTGAGTGAAGCAAGGCCAGCTAAGATGAACAAAGTAGGAATGAGGACACTGAGAACAATAGACTGTAATTAAGTTCAGATTGTAATTTCAACAAAGGGTGAGGAATTTTGTTTGGGGACATTTAATTTCTCCTTAGTGAATTAAGTGGAGGAAAATTCATGTTTTTCAAATTTGGGGAATATTTTTCTCTTTAGGTTTATGGCATAAACTCAGGTGACAGTTTGAATATCATCATGGTATGCAGAGAATATCTACATATACTGAAACACTACATTGCACTCTATCAATGTGTACAATTATTAAATGTTAATAAAAATAAAGTAAACCTATGAGAAAGAAACTAGAAAATGATTTCTTGCTCGAAATAACCTGCGGCCACTAATACACTCATACACATAAAATGAAAATAATAAATAAAAAGAATAAAGTAAGAGCCTGGAGAGATGGCTCCACAGTTAAGAGCAGTGGCTTCTCTTTCAGAAGACCCAGGTTCAGTTCCCAGCACCCGTATGGTTCCAGGAGATGCAATACTCTCCTTTGACTTCTGTGGCATAACATGCAGGTGATACATTTATATACACTCAGGCAAAACACTCAGACACATAAACTAAAATAAATAAATAAATAAATAAATAAATAAATAAATAAATAAATAAAATTGGAAATGTCAGCATCTTCTAGATGGGAACATTTCTAAAAGGCAAATTTTCGTTTTCCCCGCCTCCCTTGAAGCTGGAGTGTGTTACCTATGGTTCTTTAATCAGGTACCCTGAGATGGACATTGACTTAGTAACTGATGACCTTAAGAATTAGTGGCAAGAAGCCAGAAAGACTGCTTAGCTGGTAAAGGCACTTTGTGCGTGCTGTGTGTGATGATCTAAGCTTGATCCCTGGGACCTACATGATGGAAGGAGAGAACTGAATCCTACATGTTGTCCTGTGACTTCCACACAAGTGCTGTGGCCCAGATGTGCAAGGGCATGTGTACACCCATGCATGTGTGTGCACCTATACACATGCATGCATGCACACACACATAAAATAAATATAAATAAGTAAGGAGATGCAATTAAAAAGGAAGAAGAAAAAGAGTGAACATAATGAGTTATGAGGATGGTAGCATTCTGGGAGAGGGACTTACTTTTAGTTTCCAGAAATGGAGTAGTGATTCTTTTTCTTTATCTTGATCCAAGGACCGGAAAGAGTGAGTAGAATAGTGAGAGTTTTCTGTCCAGAAGTAGAGGCCGTGTGGACTTTATAGGTCTGTTTTCTGGGGATTAGATCTTGCTTCATGCCATGCACCCTCTAGACATGGCTCTATAGCTTTCCTGGACACATGCGGAGTTAACCGATTGTCATTTACTATGATACTTCATGTTGAATTATCTACAGTTTATTTCTGTCAGTTTCCACTAAAAACCCTGAGTCTCTCTGGTAAAGTTGCAGATACATGTGGTGCAAATATGATGTTGTCAGGCTCTGTCACAGAAAAGGGCAGTCAATGTGATGGCCTATCCGTACGTAGCACCACATTTGATTAACTCAAGTCCTCCTTCCTCCCACCTTCCCTATTCAGTCTTTCAGCATTTACGATAGTTCTGCCTGTTAAGATCAGATTGGAGCCAAATTCTTCTGGATCCTAGAGTCAAATCCCCTTTCATCCCCTAAGCTATACCTGAGCCTTGTATATATAGCAATAGGTAAATAAAAAGAAAGGTACAAATACAGAAAAATAAGGGAGAACTGAGAAATACTGATGTAGACCCTTCAGATTTCAAGATTTTATCTCAGAAGTCTGCAAGTATTTCCTGTATATAAAACATTTCTGGTTCCTGTCTCTGTCTCCCATTTCTCCATAGGTACACTGGGTTACAAGATGCATGTGACACTCAGTCTGGCTTTTTTAGTTGATTTCTGTTGTAGTTTGTCTTCCATTGCTGTGACAAAACACTCTGACCGACACCAACTTGGGGAGGAAAGGGTTTATTCAGTTTACATCTCCTGGGTCACAGTTCTCACTCAGGGAGCCCAAGGCAGGAACTCAGGGCAGGAACCTGGAGGCAGGAGCTGAAGCACAGGCCATGGAGGAATGCTGTTCACTGGCTTGCTCCCCTGGCTCATGCCCAGCCTGCCTTCTTATATGGTACACAACAACCTGCCCAGGGTGGCACTACTCATTGTGGGCTGGGCCCTCCCACATTGCCTGACAATCAAGACAATACTCCACAGACATGGCCACAGGCCAATCCAATGGAGCCAATTCCCCAATTGAGGCTCCCTCAACCCAGGTGTGTCAAGTTGACACTAAAGCTATCCAGCACAGGTTCTGAACAAGCAGTTCCTCATGCTTGTCCAACTGCTTTACCCACTGACATAGTCCTAGCCTATTTTTCTCTGAAATGGGTTTCACTATGTAGCCTAGGCTGGTTTCAAACTCAAATCCTCCTGCCCCAACATCCTGAGAGCTGGAGTTATAGGCTAGAGCCATCCTGCCTAGATATACTTCAAAGTTATTGTTTCTACTTCGTGGAACAGATTATCCAAAGTAGGATTGCAATGTCAATTCAAATGAGTCTGTCTGGGACTGGTACAAACAGAAATACATCATTTTCCATGTGCCTGATGCTCAGATGTCAGGCACTGGAATCCCTGCTTGTTTACTGGCAAGAGGAGAGACCAGGCATCCACTGTCCATAGAAATCCCATGGGCTGCCAAGAATTGTGTCAATCTCACTTTGGGTTAGACGTTCAGCATTCGTTTGTTTGTTTGTTTGTTTGTTTGCTGTTGTTTTGGTGTTCAAATTCTTAATGACTGGGGACTCTTTTCAAAAAACATGAGTTTTTAAAATATTTTATTTATTATTTTTATTTTATGTGTATGTGTGGGGCCTGATACTCCATCTAGCTGAGTACTAGGGAGCAAATTTTTGTCCCGATTACCTGCAAAAGGCAGGGGGTCAAGCTCTCCTCTGCTTGTGGATGGACAATGGACTCCCACCCCCTTGGGAAGAAGGTGTCACATTCCTGAACCCATTATCTAAAGAGCACATCTTGGTTTCAGGAAGCCAACTAGAGTCCCTACTGGCTAGCATGAATAAGGCTTTTGCACTGTAAATTCTTCCTGCACCTCCCACTGCCATCCTCACCTCTAGTTCACCATAAACTACTATATAAGACTCTAATCTTCTGTAAATAAATGAGTTTTGGTCAATCGAGGCCAACTTCCAGGTCTTTGACCTGCCGGGTTTACCTGACTCTGAGTCCTTTCTCTCCCCCAGTGTGTGAGCTAAACAGCTTTACTCATGCAGAGAGGCTGTTGTCCCTTGTGGCCACCAGGAACCCCACTGCCCCACATGTATGAATGTATTGCCTGGATGTACATAAGTGCCCTCATGTCATACAATGCCCACAGAGGGCATTGGATGCCTTGGAATTGGAGTTACAGACAGTCATTAGCTGCCATGTGGATGCTGGGAACCAAAACTGGGTCCTCTGCAAGAGCAGCCAGTACTGTTACCACTGGGCCATCTCTCCAGCCTCTTTACATGAATTTTTGTCAGCATTCAAGGGAATGGGTTTCATTATGGCTTTTTCAACACATTATTCTAATTTATCCCTCTCCATTCCCTGTGCCTCTTGATCCCCCCTCTCTCACTGGAACTTTTAAAGGTAAATTTAATTTACTCATCATGCAGGTGAGATTACTGAAGAAGCCTTGGAAATGTTGCCCATGAGAGCTACTAACTTCTTTAGCATGGTAGGAAAACTGCACACAATTAAAAAGTCAGAAGGGCCTCCTTCCACCATGTGGGCTCTGGGATTGGACTCAGGTTGTCAGACTTGGTAGCAAGCATCTTTCCTTGTTGCACCATCTCATAGGCCCTGTTGCCTCAAGTTTTGACTCCTCCTTCACCAGGGAACCTGTGAGACATGTACAGGGTTGGTGTGGGGTCTGAGCCACTTCTGCGGCAGCTAGCTCTTTTCTGAATTGAGTTTTTCTTGTTGCTTGCTTTTCATTTCTCCTTTTTCTTCTACCCTGGACAGGCTCACAGCACCACACTGAGGTTTAGAAATAGATGACTTTCAGATTACTATTTCCTGACAGTAGAAGCACTGTTTCTGATTTCTTGGACACTAAGCATTTCTGAGATTCCCAAGAAAATATGCAATCTTCCTGATTATCATTGGTCTTCCTTCTTAAATATTTTCTCAAAATATTTATTGTTCAGCAATAGGGTCTTACCTTCAAATTCTGGGAGGCAATCAAGGGCTTTGGCAATAGGCTGTGTTATTTTGAGAGTCTCTTGGACATCCCTGACCAACAATTCAAAAGGAAGTTTACCCTGCCTGGCACTGTGTTTTTTGTTATATAGCCTTCAGCTATACACATGCATTCATATGTATTATATATGCATTTTCAGTAGGCATTGGAACTAATATATTTCCCCCTGATTTTTCACACTAAAGAGTGTTATTTATCTCACCCCTCATTCTGTCATAGAGCGCCTAGTATTCCCTCCCCTCTTTCCCCATGTCCCCCTTAGTAACATTTGTCTCCCACTATCTCCTTCTCTTGGGCTCCTTCTTCCCCTCATGGGTCCTCATGGTTCCTTCTATTTTCCTGGCTCCTGCAGTTACATCAGGGTATGTACTCAAATCGAGGGATGTGGAGCTAAGATCCACACATGAGAGAGAACATATGTTGCTTGTTTCTCTGCTATTTCACTTGGCATGACAGTTTCTAGTTCCATCCTGTGACCTGCAAATGTTATGATTTCATTTTTCTTCACCATTGAGTAGACTCCATCATGTAGATGTACCACATTTTCCTTACCCACTCATCAGTGGAGGGCCATTTAGATTGTCTTCATTTCTTAGCTATTGTGAAAAGAGCAGCAATAAACAGGGTTTTGCAAGTATTTCTGTAGAAGGATGAGACCTTTGGGTGAATGCCAAGGAGTGATATAACTGGATCAGATGGCAGACTTATTCTTAGTTTTTAAAGAAATCTCCATACTGATTTCCACAGTGGTTGTAACAGTTTAAAATCCCACCAACAGTAGATGAGGGGGTCCCCTTTCCCTGCATCCATAGCACTTTGTGTCATTTATTCTCTTGAACATAGCCATCCATTCTGACTGGGTTAGATGAAATCTCAAAGTGGTTTTTGAGATAGAGGATTATTGAGCTAGAGGATTATAAAAACTCAGGGGTAGTATTCTCAGACAAGATTGGTTTACTTGCTGTGTGAATTTCCCCTTGATTGGTTAACTTTAACTGTTGTTTCTTGTTTTGTGTGCTTCCTTTTTGATTTTGATTGGTAACTGTGGTGTTAAACTGTGATTGGCTGTTGTACTTATAAATTTCCCTGTAACCCACACCTCATGGCCACACTCCTCCTGATTCAAGTGCCAGCCTGGCATCATAATTAAATTAAACCCTCCTTTAAAACTCCACGTGCTTAAGTGAGTGGTCCCTCAGAGGTGACTTTACAACATTTTGGAGGTCCCACTGAGATAAGTGACCCCAAGGGGGGTACTCAGCAGAGACCCTCATTAGTGATAAGTGTATGGCTAGGAGGAGCCCTATGGGAGATGCTCCCCATCTCCAGTCACTCCGAGTGTGCACTCTTTTGGACAAGCCCATTTCTGGAATAGAGCTGTAAGCTGATTGAAACCCCCATACAGGGGATGCAGCCTGAACCCTTGAAAAGAGACATCTTTCTCAGCTTGGTTTTTTGTTTGTTTGTTTGTTTGGTTTGGTTTGGTTAATTGGTACATGGGTGTGTGTGCGAATGAGGATCGATCCCTACATGTATCTAGTGTCTGAGTTTTTTTTGTTTTGTTTTGTTTTGTTTTGTTTGTTTTGTGTGTGTTTCCTTTGTCTGAGTCTGTTGTTTTGTTTTGTTTGTTCTTATCTCCTTTATTTTCTAGACTAAACTTTCCTCAAGTGCTCTTAGTGCTGGAGGAATGGAGCAAGGAGCATCTTCGAATAGCACCGCTCCATTGGGTCTAATGCTTTCTCATTTTACAGAGTTCAAAACAAAAGGCTGAGGGTTTGGCTTTGTGAAGGGGAAACCCAAATGCCTCAGGACTGTGAACTAGAATGGCCAACTTTCCCTGGAGCAGGCTGGCCAGTGCATGGATCTCTTGAATGCCTGGCAGGCTGGGGTAGTTCAACACATCTGTGAAAGACATTACCCTGATCAACTCCCCTACATAGTGACCTGGCTGAGTCTCCTAGAGTGGCCTCCCCAGTGCTCAAAGACTCTCAATCACAGAGCCCAACTCCCATTTTGCCAGCAATTCAGGGGCTTTCCTCAGCATCTCCCCCATCTGAGGAATCTAAAAAACCACATGGGCCCCTGTACCCAGTTCTGGAGGGGCAGAAGGAGGAATAGGGGTCCCCTCCTTATAAGCAGGAGGAGAGGAGGAGGTCCCCACCCTTCAAGCCTCCATGAGGAGAAACTTCCAATGAGCTCACAAGCTCCCCCATACTAGATCTGGGGCAGCCTATGCTATTAACCCTACTCCTCTGTGCCCCAAGTGAGAAATACCTTGGGGGCCTGATGAACACCCTCTTTTTACATATGCCCCTTTCTCTACTGCCGACCTCAATAACTGGAAGCACCAAACCCCTGCCTTTTCAGAAAACCCTGATGCTCTCACTAACCGTATTAGTTCTATTTTTATTGCCCACCAGTCTAGATGGGAAGATTGCCACCAGCTTCTGCAGGGCTTGTTCACAATGGAGGAAAGATCATGGGTCCTTTGGAAAGCATCAAAGGCAATCTTAGGTCCAGACGGGCTCCCCAGTATGGACCCAGACATGGTGGAGAAAGTGTTCCCCCTTCCACAGCCAGCCTGGGACCACAATTCCTGAGAGGGCTGGAACTCTCTTACCAGGTACTGCCAGACTCTGTTTCAGGGACTTAAAACAGCTGCTAGGAGGCCCACTAGCATTTCTAAGATAAGTCAAGTAGTGCAGGGCCCTGAAGAGGCACCCGGGGCTTTTCTAGAGAGGTTGTATCAAGCCTACTGCTTATACTCTCCCCTGGATCCAGAGACACCTGAGAATAGGCGAATTGTCAACATCGACTTTGTCTCCCAATTAGCTCCTGACATAAGAAAAAAATTACAAAAATTGGAAGGGTTTGAGTGGAACTTATATTTAAGTTAGTAGAAATAGCCAATAAACACAAAAATAGACCCATTGACCAATGTAACAAAACTGAAGATCTGAACTTGAGCTCATACAATTTCAGCGACCTCTTATTTGACAAAGGGGCAAAAATTCTCAATGGAGGAAGGATAGCATCTTCAGCAAACGGTGCTGGCAAAACTGGATCACCATTTGTAGAAGAACAAAATTAAACCCCTTCCTCTCACCCTGTACAAAAATCAATTCCAAGTGGATGAAAGATCTCAATGTGAAACCTAAAACCCTGAAGGTGATAGAAGAAAAAGTGGGCAACAACCTACAAGACATAGGTGTAGGAAAAGACTTTCTAAATCAGACAGCAACTGCACAGGAAATAAGGTCAATAGTTGACAAATGGGACCTCATCGAACTCAAAAGCTTCTGTACAGCTAAAGAAACAATCAAGGAAGTGAAGAGAAAACCCACAGAATTGGAGGAAATCTTCGCCAGTGATTCAGCTGACAGAGCATTAACGTCAAGAATATATACACTACTCAAAAAAACAAAGAAGAAAGCAAATTACCTACTCAAAAATGGAGTAAAGAGCTGAACAAAGACTTCACCAGTCAGGAAGTAAAGATAGCTGAGAAACATCTTAAAAATTGTTAATTAAGGAAATACAAATCAAAACCACTCTCAGATATCTCACTCCAATAAGACTGGCTAGGATCAATAAAACAAAAGACACCAAATGCTGGAGAGGTTGTGGGGAAAGAGGAACACTCATCCACTGCTGGTAAGAGTGTAAACTTGTACAGCCATTATGGAAAGCAGTGTGGAGCACCCTTAAAAGACTCAAAATGAGCCTACCACCTGACCCAGTCATACCGCTCCTGGATATGTGCCCTAAAGACTCATCCTACCGCAAAGATACATGCACATCCATGTTCATTGCAGCTCTCTTCACAGTAGCGAAGAGCTGGAACCAACCCAAATGCCCCTCAACAGACAAATGGATGAGAAAAATGTGGTATGTATACACAATGGAATACTATTCAGCAGTAAAGGAAGATGACATCATGAACTTTGCAGGTAAATGGATGGAACTTGAAGCCATTATGCTAAGTGAAGTAAAACAGTCCCAGAAAAACAAATGGCAAATGGTTTCCCTCATTTGTGGATGCTAACACCAAATCCCCAGTTGAAAGGCAAGCTGAACAACATTATTTTATATTTCTGTTTATCTGAAAGCAACTATGTTGTTATAATGTAAATCTCTTAACAGGCTCTAGAATCAACCCACCACTTATTTTTAGACTCTGTAGTTATTGTGTATGGGTGGAAAGTATGTATTCATATTTTAGAGTAATGTAAAATTAATGGAGGAAAATGTGAATTCCTAAACATAAAAGAAAAAGACTGAGAGAAAGATGCATAACAGTTATGGCAGAATGCATGATCTGGGGTGGGGTTGGGGAAAGGGAAAAGGGAATATGTCTAAACTGAACTGAAAAAATGATGTCTGAAATACACAAAACATCAATAAAATCATTATATTAAAAAAAGAGATAGCCAATAAAGTATTCCTAAATAGAGATACCCCTATTGGAGGGACAAAAAGAATTAAAAGCTTTGTGCAAGGTCCTGGTTGCAGCCATGCGGCCAGAACCTTCTGCTCAGAAGGATCAAAACAGAGAAGGCAGAAGACCTGAATGGAGAGCTTCCCTGGGAAGGGACCAATGTGCCTTCTGCAGGGAAAAAGGACACTGAAAACGTGACTGTCCAAGGAGGAGAGATCAAGGTAAGCCTTCCTCTCTGCCCCCACCCCAGCAGGTGCTTCCAGTCACTGAAGCCTGGCGGACTGCAGCTTTTCCGTGGACCCTCGGGAGCCGATGGTAATCCTGAAAGTGGAAGGGAAGGATACCACTTTTGTGGTAGACATGGGGGCTGTGATATCTGTGCTAAAAGAACCACTTGGGAAAAAGACAGGAAAGACCACCATTATTCAGGGGGCCACTGGAAAGGTCAGGCAACGCTGTACATGAGGATATCCCCTGATCTGACTATAGGTACAGTCACTCATTCCTTCATCCTTAACCCTTTTCCATGGCTAGGGACCAACCTGCTCCACAAACTTAGAGCAAAAATTGAATTTATTGATGGACCTATGGACTTAAAGTTTCAGGCCCCTTCACGGATCCTGGTCTCCTGCCCCATCAGAGGAATACCAACTCCTTGAGACTCACTCAAATCCCATTGGGACGGAGTTTCCAGAACTCTTGGAGATCTGGAAGCAAGAAATTACTCTCGTTTGGGAGGAGACCAATCCTCCAGGGCTAGAAATGAATCAGCGCCCCCTTGTGATTAAAAGCTACAGCCCAACCCATACAGGTCCATAGTACCCATAAGCCTGAAGGATAAGAAGGGCATAGCCAAACATATCAATCATCTCAGGGACTTTGGAGTTTTAGTTCCGTGTCATTCTGCCTGGAATACTCTTCTTCTCCCTGTACCCAAACCTGGGTCAGTGAATTCTGGCCAGTACAAGACCTCAGGGAAGTTAATAAATCGGTGGAGACTATTCATCCCACCGTCCCAAACCTGTAAACCCTCCTAAGTGATCTGGATCCTGACAGAAAGATTTACTTTTTTTTTTTTTTTTTATCTCAAGGATGCCTTCTTTTCCCTTCCAATTGCAAAGATAAACCAGCCCATTTTCGCTTTCAAATGGGCTGACCCTGATGGAGGGTTCAGTGGGCAGCTCACCTGGACCCGTCTCCCACAAGGGTTTCAAAACTCACCCACTCTATTTGATGAGGCCTTCTGCAGAGACTTCCAAGCCTACAGAGAACTTGACCCAGAAGTAACACTCCCTGAGTGCATGGACGACCCCCTTCGGGCCGCCCGTGACACCAGGAATGTGAGATGGCCTCCAAGGATCTGCTGGAGGAGCTGGCGAGACTCGGGTACAGGTATCAACCAAAAAGGCCCAGGTATGTCTGTCCACCCTTATGTACCTAGGCTACCAGATCCAAGATGGTCAGAGATCCTTGGGAAGGGAGAGAATCCAGGCCATACTAAATATCCCGACTCCCAGCAACTGGTGGTTGCCCAGAGACCCACCCAGGATAACTTTCTGAAAGGCTGTAACCTTAAATCCTGCCATCTTACTTTCTGACAAGCCTCCAGAAGAAGTCCAGCATCATTGTCCAGCCGTCCTTCTAGCCCTAACGGGAGTTCAGGAGGACCTTAAAGACTTGCCATTGCCAAATGCTGAAATGACTCTTTATACAGACGGAAGCAGTTTCTTGCAGGAAGGAGTCAGAAAGGCAGGGGCTGCCATAGTGACTGATAAGGAAGTACTTTGGGCAAGAGGAATTAGCCCAGGAGCCTCTGCTCAGAAGGCTGAGTTGATAGCCCTGACCCAGGCACTGCGGCTATCACAGGAAAGACTGGTAACATCTACACTGATAGCAGGTATGCTTTCATTACCGCCCATGTCCACGGGGTGCTCTACCAGGAACGGGGGTTGCTTACCTCAGCCAGGAAGGACATTAAAAATAAAACAGAAATTTTGGCCTTACTGGATGCACTCTGGCTACCTAAGAGACTGGCTGTTATCTACTGCAAAGTTCATACCAAAGAGGACACACCAGAAGCCAAGGGAAAAGTGTTGGCTGACCGGACGGCAAAAGAAGTGGCCAGGGAGGCCAACCCTGCCCCTGAAGCCATCTTCCTGCCTACCACCACACCATCCAACTCCACTCGTTGCTGGAGGAGCCCACCTACTCATTGGAGGAGATTGCGAGCTAGAAAAAGGGACGGATGTCTTTCCCTGAGGATGGGAGTCCTGTCCTCCCACAAGCCGTGGCACATCAATGGCTCTCAGAGACACATACAGCCACTCATCTTGGAGCAACCAAATTAGCTGAGTTAGCCCAGAGGGAGTTCTTCATACCCTGTCTGACTAATTCAAGTTGTAGTGGGAAGATGTTCGAATTGTGCTCAAGTCAACTCCAGAGGAGGAAAAATTCTGATGGTAAAAGACAGGAGAAGAAACCTTGGTGAAATACAGGAAACAGACTTTACCAATATGAAGGTGGGTCCAGGCGGATATTCCTACTTGCTTGTGTTTATAGACACCTTTTCAGGATGTGTTGGGGGGGGGAGAGACTGCCCAAATAGTTTCAAAAAAATTGCTGTGCCCCGATTTGGCCCTTCCTTCAGGTTTAGGTTCGGGTAGTGGGCCTGGTGTTATTTCCTCAGTATCCCAGCTGATGGCTCAGGCATTAAATATAAACTGGAAATTTCATTGTATCTATCACACCCCAAAGCTCAGGACAGGTAGAAAGGTTGAATAGAACATTAGAGGAGACATTGACTAAGTTCACAGCAGACACTGGCGGGAACTGGGTAAGTCTTCTTCCATTTTCTCTCCTTCAAGTAAGCCGTTCCCCTTATATACAGGGCATAACACCTTATAAAATTATGTTTGGAAGATCCCCTCCCTTCATACCTTAAATAGGGGATGAATGTCTAGCTCAAATTTCTAACAGAGATCTTTTCAGATCTGTAAGGGCCTACAAAGTGCCTTGAAAGAAATCTACCACCTGGTTCGGCAGACTCACTGTTTGGACCCCAGATCAAGATTTGGCAAGTCCCTTCCAAACATCTGACCCAGGCAATTGGATGTGGGTTTGCAGATTTCACGGGTTTTCTCTCAAACCCCAGAGGACTGGCCTCTTTGCGGTGATCCTGACCACCCCAACTGCTGTCAAGGTCTTGGGGAAAAACCACTGGATACATCGGTCTCAGACTAAGAAGGTCTACCAGAACCACATCCCAAAGCAATGGCTCCTCGAGAAGACCTACGATCCCTTGAAGATGAAACTAAAAAGGGACTTTTAATCCTGATGTTTCTCTCACTTCCTTTTTATCTGTTCTTAACCCTTCACCAAGCCAGGCAGGTGCCTTGGACCCTGACCAGATCCCTTGATGGAAAATTTGCAAAGAAGCTTATCCTCATTAGGAACTCACAGACTACAGAGACACCTACCATCCTGTTTGATATTTGTGACCTGCTCAAAGGTGACTGGGATGCACCTGAAGATTCAGACATTCTGGAAAATGACTCATGTGACTATGACATGGGATGCCAGGGTCCCCAACAACAGTGATACCTAGCCTCTCACTCTTTTTATCTATGCCCATCAGGTAAATGGGAATGTAATGACACGGAGGTGTGTTATTGTCCACAATGGGGTTGTGAAACTATGTGGGGGTTGGGGGCCGAGACCCAAGAGAAGGGTACTGATTTTATAACCTTCAAAAGGTGGAAGGTGGGGGGCAGGAAATAACTCCATCAACTTAACTGTCCAATGGCCCAAAGGAGATAAAGCCCAGATGGTCCACAGGGAAAACTTGGGGCCTACATCTCTACATGACTGGGTACGACCTTGGGGTCTTTTTCACCATTCAGAGGTTTGAGCCCCCAATAAATCCCTCAATTCCTATAGGCCCCAGCCAAGTCTTAAACCCCCATGTGCTCCATAGAAATCCCACTCCTGTGCCTGGCCCTACAAATCCACCTCTTACTGACACAGGTGGGCTAATGGGATCAACCAACCTGCTACAGTGTGCCCTGCTGCAAACTGTAACCTCCACTTTCCAGTTCCTTAACAAGTCCAACCCCAGCCTTGTCAAGGACTGTTGGCTTTGCCTGGTTCCCAGACCACCTTATTTCTTGGGTTTAGGTACTGTTGCTCAAATAGGAGACACAGGTTGGAAACCTCTCTGCTTCCAATGCCTCCACCTGTGCCCCTGGGGCACTAAACCCCTACTAACACTGGGAAGCCTTACCAGACAGAGAACTTCTCTTACTGTCCCCAGCCGGCCCTTTGTTCCTGAAACGTATAAGACTTACTGCAATTCCACCATTTCTGTGCCCCCAGACTGCACCACATATTTGGTCCCTCCTAAGGGCACTTGGTTGAGTGTCTATCTGGCCTGACACCCTGCCTTAGCCCCCAGGTATTGCAGTCCCAATCTGATTTTTGCGTCTTGGTACATGTACTTCCTCAGGTTTACTATTAGTCAGGGGAAGGTGGCAGAGAGCACCTTATGCCCCTCGACTCCCATATCAGAACCCAGCAGGAACTCATTACCGCCTCTGTCCTCCTGGTAGAGACTGGAATAGCCAGTTCCATGGGTCTAGAGACAGCCACCCTTGTAAAGTTTGACTCCAATTTCAAAGAACTTTCTGCTCAAGTAGATAAAATGCTGGGTGAACTCCACCAGTCAGTTCAGTTCCTCTCAGATTCCCATACCTCCTTAGCAGAGGTGGTTCTTCAGAACCAGAGGGGACTTGATTTACTTTTTCTCTAGCAGCAGGGTGGGGGGTAGGGGGGAGTGGGGGGGGTGCTATGTATGGCCCTAGGAGAGCAGTGCTGTTTTTATGTCAACACCTCTGGGGTCATTAAGGAGAGTTTAACCTTAGTAAAACAACTCCAGGAAAGGGAAAGGGCTGGGCAACAAAGCACTAACTGGAATGAGTCATTATTCTCCTTTTCTCCTTGGTTGCCCACCCTCCTCAGTGCCCTGGAGGGACCCCTACTGACCCTTCTAGTTGCTCTGACTTGTGACCCATGCATCCTAAGCTCACTTGTCAGATTTGTTAACCAGCGGGTACATTCCATTAAACTGATGGTGCTAAGGACCCAGTACAACCCCCTCCCTATCAGACATCACTGCATCTTGGAAATACCGACTGTGGTGGGAAATGAGATAGAGGATTATTGAGATAAAGGATTATAAAAACTCAGGGATAGTGTTCTTAGACAAGATTGATTTGCTTGCTTCACACATTTTCCCTTGACTGGTTAACTTTAACTCTTGTCTCTTGCTTCTGTAATTGGCTTGCTGATTTGTGTGCTTACCTTTGATTGGTAACTGTGGTGTTAAACTCTGATTGGCTGTTGTACTTATACATTTCCCTGTAACTCGCACCTTGTGGCCACACTCCTCCTGAGTTGAGTGCCAGCCTGGCGTTGTAATTAAAATAAACCCTCCTTTAAAACTCCATGTGGCTGGGCTGGAAGGATAGTGTAGCCATTAAAGGCTAAGGCTAACAACCAAAACTTTAAAAACTCCATGTGGTTAAGTGAGTGGTCATCTCTCCTAGGAGACTTTACAACAGTTTTAATTTGCATTTCCTAATTACTAAGAATGTTGAACACTTCTTAAGGTGTTTCTTAGTCATTTTTATTACTGTGTTCAGAACCATAGTGCATTTTTATTTTTTTTATTTATTGTTTATGTGTATGACTGTACTGTCTGCATGTAGGTTTGTGCACCCCTGTAGTGCAATGCCTAGGAGGTCAGAAGAGGTTGTCAGATTCCCCTGGAACTGGAGTTAAAGATGGTTCTCAGCTGCCATGTGGGTGCTGGGGATTGAACCCGGGTCCTCTGCAAAAGCAGTTAACTTAACTTAACCGCTAGGCCATCTCTCCAGCCCTCCATAGTGCATTTTAAAATTGGGTTATTTGTTTTCTTGCTTCTTTGTTTTTTGAATTCTTTGTGTATTCAGGATACTAATCCTCTGTCAGATGTACAGCTGCCTGAAGGCAGGCCATACTTAGAACACGGGACCTGGAGCAATCAAGCTGGAACTGACCTGGAAGCCTTCTCCCTGAAGACCAGCTCTCATGGTATCAGAAAATACTATTATAAGCTATCAAGGGAGAAAACCAATCAGTGGTCCTGCCCAGCTGAAAAGCCTAATAACTACAACAATAACTGGCCCAGAAAACTATTTTTTTTTTGTATTTTTGAGACAGAGTCTCCCTTTAGTCCCAGCTGGCCCAGAACTCACTCTGTAGACCAGGCTGGCCTTGAACTCACAGAGATCCGCCTGCCTCTGCCTCCTGAGTGCTGGAATTAAAGGCGTGCACCACCACACCTGGCAAAAACTATTGTTATTGGTGCAATAATGTCACTTTTATTTGGGGGGGAGGTAATCACAGCTGTCTAATTGGAATTGAGACCTACTCAGCGGGAGGGAATTTATATGGGGTACTGTAAACATAGTCAAATAAACATGGTTGGAAAGGTCATGGATTCTAGAGATAAACCTACTTTGGCTACATCCCTAGACCAATGTAAGTTCTTACTGCATTCTAAATATGTATCCTTATATTTAAGACAAATGTACCTCTCACTGCTCATCAAAGAATTTTCTTTTTGCAGTCTATGGAGACTAACACAGAGTTCCACGACTTGTCAAATGCAGAGAATAATTGTCGGTGAGACAAACGCCTTAAGCGACACATCTTCAATGCAACCTCTACACATAAGATGAATGCATCTTTCTACTCTCACAGAGAGGTTTCCTTATGCAGCAGATGCTGATTAACACAGGAACCCACAACTGGCCAATGTGCAGAGAACATGAGGATGCAGAGTGCTTATCCCTGAATAGGACACCTGGGCCAAACTTCGGGCTCCCCAGGCTCAGAGGCAGAGAGTGCAGAAATTGTAAGAGCCAGAGGTGGTGGATGACCTTGAGGAAAGTTTTCCAGACTACACATATGAACACCATCTCTATGGTGACAGCATGCACAAGCCCTTTGCAAGCTGAAACAGACAAATTCCCAGCATAGACATGGGAAGTAAGATAGAAATACCAACCCGACCTAAGGAACTTCTGTCAACTGATGCTGGGAGGGGAAGAGACAGTCTTTTATAGGGCTGGGACTCTTGGCAGGCTCCCTGCATGGTTCCACATTGAAGGGCATTTAGGGCCACAAATCAGACTATAGGCCATCTTGTATATATACTGGAATAGAATGAATTGGGCAAGGGGTAAGGGGGATGATGGGTGAAATACCATCAAATTAAATCAAATTTATTGCTCCCTTTCTGTGGAGAAAAAGGGGGGGGGACCTTTTTCTATCTGCTACTTTCTAGAAGACATGAATGTGTATAGGCCTTCCAAACAATCAGGATCCAGGAACCCAAGACCCCTGAAACCCACTCCCCCGTGAAGAGGTATTTGAATCTGTACTCAGCAGCAGTTGTTTTCTGTTTCATTTTGTCATTGCATGAATAAAACAAAACAAAGCAAAGCAAAGCAAAGGCTGAGCCTATCATCTTCATGAGTTTTGCTCAGTTTCATGAGAAGAAGGACACCAGGTACACACACTGGAGCAAGTGACGGGTCCAAGAAACTGCTTCACAGCAGGCAGCACTTTCACTCGAGGCTTCCAGAGCAGCGGTGGTGCTTGGAAGAGCCCAACGCGCACTGGGTTTCTGGAGTTGCCCTGTGTCTGTCCATGCCTCCTCTTTCCTTGCCCTTCCCCTGACTTCTGGCTCTCCCCACATTCCACAGCCTGTGTGTTCTCACTCTTGGTTTCTGGCCTTAGAAGCAGAAGGAGACTGCCCAGTCATCTCCCTTCCCACAGCCTGAGAAGCACGCCCTCTGTGAGAGGCCTCTCTCCAGGACGCCTGTCCCAGCCCTACAATCTAAACCCAAATGGAGTTAGCAGCACCCTGGAAAGACAGACAAATGAGCCACCCAAAATTTTAATAGTTTGTTATGAAACTTATACTATGTCCAATTATTCTGTACTTATCTAATTTCTCTGATTTTTAAGGGCAGATTATAAGATCTGAGAATAACAGCATTCTTTTCACACAGGAGTAAAATGTTCACACTAAATAGCACCACCTTTTTTCCCCCATGTGTATGTGAGTGCATGTATGTGTTCCCATGTATAGACCCATGCGTGCCGGGGGGGGGGTTCAGTTGCATGTGGAGGCTAGATGCATGTACATGTGCATGTTCCCATGTATGTGGGCTCATGTGTGCTGGGGTGCACTTGCATGTTGATGCAGGAAGTTGATGTGTCCCTCAATTACTCTTTACCTCACATAATGTGGCAGGAGTTCTGACCTGAGCTCAGAGCTCACCATTCCCTCGTCTTCCTAGCCAGCTTGCTCCAGAGATCCCGTCTCTCCTCCCCAGTGCTGGGATTACATCGGGTGCTTCCACACCTGCTGGGTACTGATACATGCACCAGGGGTCATAACTCCAGACCTTACACTTTGCAAGGCAAGTCCTTTACTTTTTTTTCACATAAATTTATTTTTATTTTTTTAACAAATCTAGACCCGTGCCCCCCCCATTCGCCCACCCCATGAGAGCTCATGCATTCTGCCAAATATGCTTTTCATCTCTTTCTCAGTCTTTCTCAATATTCTCCATGAGGAAGTTGACTGTTTTGAGCAGAAGTTCACTGTTTTCAGTCAGTTCTTCGATGCAGTCCTTTCTGTTGTTGTTGGTGGTAATTATTTCTTGTGTATGCCCCCCTGAGCTTTTGTCCAAAGCAGTTGGGAGTGATGCATATCGGAAACAACAACAACAGAAAGGACTGAATCGAAGAACTGACTGAAACAGTGAACTTCTGCTCAAAACAGTCAACTTCCTCATGGAGAATATTGAGAAAGACTGAGAAAGAGATGAAAAGCATATTTGGCAGAATGCATGACCATTTCTCCAGTCCAACACTGCCTTTGGAAAAACATTTGTAGTATCTCATTAAAAGGCAGTAGTAGACTGTGGGTATAGCAGTTGAGAGAGTGCTTGCATAGCATTAGTGAGGCCTTGGGTTCAATCATCAGCACCAAGTAAACTAGGCATGGTGGCATATGGATGCCTGTAACTCAGCACTTGAGAGACAGAGGCAGTAGGATCAGGAATTTAAGTTCATCCTGGGAGACCGAGACAGGCAGATCAGACTGCACTACAGAGCAAGACGCTGGCTTAAAGTAGTCAATGTGCTGCCACACTCCTGTCACCCTAGAGACTGAGACAGGCAGATCAGACTGGACTACAGAGCAAGATGCTGGCTTAAAGCATAAATAGAAATAGTAATTATATATTTATTTAAGGGATACAATAGGACTTAATGTACCAACACATCATGGAAAGATTCAATCAAGCAAATTACTTTTTTTTTTCCCACTTCACACATCTTTGTGTGTGTAAGAACATTTAAAATACCCAGCGGCTGGAATGTGGCTCAGCAGTAGAGCACTTGTCCAACATACATGTGGTAGGATTAGTCCCCAGCACTACCAAATAAAAATAAAATAAGATCTATTCTTTTAGTAATTTATAACATATATTATTTTTTGCATGTGTATATGTGTGACATGTGTGTGTGCTTGTATGTTCACATGTGTATGGGTGCATGTGCATGTGTGTGTGCACACATGTGTGTGTGTATGCTTATGTGTGAGTGCATACACATGTGCTTGTGGAGGAGACCAGAAGTTGACTCTGGGAGTCTTCCTCAGTCAATTTTGATTTGTTTATTGAAGGTGGTCTCCCCCTGAGCCTGGAGCCCCTCAATTCCACCTGGTGTAACTATCCTTTAGCCCAGGATTTTCCGTCTCTGTGTCCTGAGTACTGATATTACAGGTGACCACCATGCCTGCCTGGCATTGACATGGGTTCTGAGGATCAGAACTTTGGTCCTCACACATGTGTGAGAAGTACTTTATCCAATGAATCATCTTTCCGAACATTTTGTTGTTGTTGTTTTTGAGATGCAGTCTCACTGTGTAGTTGGGATGGCCTGGAACTCACCTGGTAGATTAAGCTGACCTCAAACTTGGAGTGATTCTCCAGCTAACAACATCCCAAGAGCTGGGATTGCAGGTGTGCACCACCATGCCTGGCTGCAATATGTTCTGCATAACTGTGGCTTCCACACTAAAACATCCCTCCATCATTCTACTCTATGTTTCCATGAGAACATCTGATTAAAATTCTACTTAAGGTCCTCAGATGGTGGCATTGCCTTCTTTTTAAGGGTTGTATATGTGTATATACAGATAAAACATTTTCTTTTTCTTTCATGTGTTAATGAATGTTTAGACTGCTTTCATATCTCGGCAACTATAATTAGTATTGCAATGAGCACGGGGTGCAGTCATCTTTTCAATATACCAATTCAGTTCCTTTGGATATATACCACATATATGTATATATATCATGATCTCAACATAATACAGGTTGTATATGGCAAACCTATAGTCAATACCATAGTACTAAAATTAGGAGAAAGACAAGGATGTTTCCTTTCTCTGTCCATATTCAACATAGAGCTTGAAGTCTTAACTAAAGCAATAAAATAAATAAAAGGGATACAAATAGCAAAGTCAGAAGTCAAAATAGTCTTATTTGCAGAAATGATTCTATACACAAGAGAGCTTAAAGACTCCAACAGAAAACTGTTAGATCTGATAAATAATTTTAAGAAAGTTACAGTTACAAAATTAGCATTCCAGAAGCAGTAGCCTTCCTGTACATCAATAGCAAACTTCCTGAGAAATAATTCAGGGAAACAATGCCATCACAGGTGCCTCAAAAACATCTTAGAATTAGCCTCACCAAGGAAGTGAGAGACCGTTACAGTGAAATGTGTGAAAGACTGATGAAACAGACTGAGGAGGATACTAGAGAATGGAAAGCCCTAGATTGGAAGAACTGACACTGCGAAAAATGATAATCCTCCCCAAATCAATCTACAGATTCCATGCATTGTTCACCAAAATTCCAGTGCTGTTATTCACAGAAATAGAAAAATAATCTTAAACTACATGTGAAAGCCTCAAAGATCCCAAATAACCAAAGCAATTCTGAGCCACGAGAGTAAAGCTGGAGATACCTGATTTTAAGATAAACTAGAGAAGCACAGTAACAAAATCAGTTACAGGTAGATCAACAGAATGGAATAGATGACTCAAATGAAAAGCCACATGGCTATAGCTTATTTATTTATTTATTTATTTATTTATTTATTTATTTATTATTTTGGTATTTTGAGACAGGGTCTCCCTGTAGCCCCAGCTGGCCTAGAACTCACCATGTAGTCTGATGACTGGCCTCAATCTCACAGAGATCAGCCTGCCTCTGCCTCCCAAGTGCTGGGATTAAAGGCATGTGCCATAATAGCAAGCAAGCCTCATTATTTTTTGACAAAGATGTAAAAATATATATACATTGGAGAAAAGGCAACTCTTCAATACATGATCATGGGAAAACTGGATATCCACATGTAGAAGAATGAAACTAGAACCCTATCTCTCACAAAAATCAAATTGAAATGGATCGAAGACCTTGATGTAAGACCCCAACACTCTGGAACTGCTAGAGAAAAAAGTAAGGAAAACATTTCATAATAGTGGCATGAAGAAGGACTTCCTGGTAGGCCTCTAGCTGCTCAGCTGGGGAATTACCTTCACTGGACTGGCCTGTGGCCAAGTCTGCGGGGTCTTTTCTTGATTACTGAGTGAAGTGGAAGGGCCCAGACCACTGTGGGTGGTGCCACCCTTGGGCAGTTTGTGGTGTACAGTATAAGAAAGCAGACTGAGCATGGGGCAAGGGAACAAGCCAGCAAACAGCACTCCTCCATGGCCTGTGCTCCAGCTCTTGGCTCCAGGTTCCTGCCCTGAGTTCCTACCTTGGGCTCCCTCGGTGATGAACTGTGACCTGGGAGATGTAAGATGAATAAACCCTTTCCTCCCCAAGTTGATATTGGTCCGACTGTTTTGTCTTGGCAATTGAAAGCAAACTAGAACACTTGTTAAAAGAATGATGCTGGTTTAGGCCGGGTGTAGTGGCGCACACCTTTAACCCCAGGACTCAGAAGGCAAAGGCAGGCAGATCTCTGTGAGTTCCAGGCCAGCCTGGTCTACATAGTGAGCTCTAGACCAGCTGGGACTAAAGGGAGACCCTGTCTCAAAAAAAAATAAATAAATAGAATGATACTGTTTTCTATGTGTTTGGAAATGTTTCTGGTGTTTTCAAATGAAAGAAGCCTGTTTCTGAATGGTAAGTATAGTGTGATCACACTTTTTTAATCCAATAATTCTCCCCTTCCTAAGCAAGCAGACACATCCTTATTAATGACTGTAAGGAGGACACATTGGTTCATATTGTTCCCATTTATTAATGCAAGGCCTGCACTGCAATACTATGCATTTTGTGCCACTTGCCCCCCCCCACTTCACTCATTTTACATTATTCTTAAAGCCTAATGTACAGCACAAGTTTTGGCTTTTATACTAATGCTTTTCCCAAGGGTGCATTGATAAATCAGATGAGGCTTTTGCACGCACACACACACACACACACACACACACATGTGGATATTGATAATTTCTCATTCATAATCTTACAAAAGTTTCTGAAATCTTTCAGCTGAGTCACAGGGCAAGCACATGCCAGATCTTCAAAAGTTGAATCTACTGAGAATTTTGTCCTTACTCAATGGAGAGTGTGATAAGCCACTATTCCAGAAGATTTTTAAAAGCCCACCCATTTTTGAGGCAGAATCTAATATTTGCCAAATAACTTATTAATGTTTTATAGTTGCATAGAAATGTTAATTTGTTATGCTGTTCACATGCACCATTTGATGTACCTGTAATAGGTTAACTGATTCTCCATGTGACATTTATTCCCAGGGAGATTCTTTGGAAGAGAATTCATTATTTTCCTGCATGGCATGACATTAACAGATCAACCACAGGAGACATACATGCAGGGAAGGACAGGGACTTAAGCATCACTGTGGTTTTGAGAATACTTAAGCATCACTTTGGTTTTGAGAATACTGCCTGTTTGGCGGGACCAGAGACACACACTGGTTCTCTTGCTGTTGTTGAGTCAGCTATGTAGCTGGCCTCAATGGCACCATGCAGCCTAGGCTGACCTCAAGCTTGTGATCCTCCTGTTTCAACATTAGCCTTTCGATTGGTGGGATTATAGTCCTGCACCACTGAACCTGGCTGAAGGTTTATACTGTGCCTTGGGCTCTACCACTACTTGCTCAATTTTCCATACCATTGTCTGTCCACCTAGGAATGATACCCGGGCCTTGGCTTTTGGCTTTTCAGCCGATGTTTCTCAAGTTCCTTTTGTTATCAGGAGTGGTAATGGTTGCTAGATGCAACCTGCTCTGCCCCCTTCTTGTGTTGTATGCTAAAATCCCAGTAATATTTGCATTGAAATAAAGCTTGAAAGCCTCTGCGCCAGGTTATTTCTTTGTTCCAAACAATCTTCAAACTCTATTGGTACAAATACAGATGGAAGATATGCAGTGGACTTTCTTTAATCTACAGTCTACCTTGTCAATAAGAACATTTCCCAAAGTTTATTATTTGGAACTCTGATGATCACAGAATGGAGCGAGGGGATGGACTTATTATGTGGACAAATGTTTCCTAAAATCTTTAAGGCAGGACTTACAAGTCTTTTGTGTATTCATGCACAGTAAGTACTTCCCCTTCGTGCTTTGTTTTGTGTGAGGGTCATCTCTTTACACCTTTCCACCATGACCTCAGGAAGCTGGAGGTTAGGGGTTAACATAACTATTTGATAGGAAAGGAGGGGTCACCTCATTTTTCCTACCTAATATATCATCTACCAACTTGTAGATGCCAATGCAAGGATTCTCTCACAATTCTTCTATATTGCCCTTCACAAAGCTATATGACCGAGCTCTATTATTTTTATCTTTGCAAAATCTGTAGAAAATATTTGTCATTTTCAGTTGAGCACTGCTAGGTTAGTTCAGGACATCTGCAAGGAGTAGTGCTTCCTAATCACTCTCTTCCAGGACATACATGAGAGATGAAGACGCTAGGTGGCTTCCAGGTATATATATATATATATATATATGTGTGTGAATGAAGGGAGAAAGGGAACAGCCAGAGCCAGATGAATGAGGAGGAGAACGGAATGTAGAAAGTAGCTGTCTCCATGCTGGTTAGACTTCGTGTTCCGCATCTCAGCCTCTGATGGTACTTCTTTCTTTCCTTGCCTGGAACTTTCTGCCCTGGCTTTGCTTGTGGAAATCTTCTTCCTGCTCTCTGCTATTCTCTGGCTCTATTTCTACCTCACTGATCACTATCTATGATGGGAAGCATCCTTAGAAATCCTTCACACTCAGAATTCCATTCCGCAAGCAGTGTGTACAGGGCCCATCACAGGTGTATGTACTTCCAAGGAATTTTATGACAGTTTTGAAGAACAGACATCTCCAGAACTTGCAACCACGGTTTCTTGCTGCTTGTGGGCTGGGATGTGTCCCTATTACTTTATAAAAAGGAATAGACTTAAATCTTAACTTCAGATGGAGCAGTATCTGGAAAAAAAAAAAAACGTTGTTGGAGATATGCAAGGTAAGGAGATACTGCAGTGGGCTGGGGAGGGGGGGTCTCTAATTGCATGTGACCAGCATCTTCCTAAGAAGATAGCTGTTGATGGACATAGAGAGATACATAAGGAGAAGACCTTGGTGATGGAGGCAAAGATGGTAGTAATTCATATGAAAGCTAAGCAATGAGAAGAACTGGTGGAAAATAACAAAGGCCAGGAGAGGCAGAGACAGCATGCCCAGAGCCCCCAGAAAAGAGGCCTGGATGACTCCCTCATTCCTGCCTCCTAAGCTTCAAACTCTGAGATAAGAAATTTCTATGGTTCTCAACCAACTAGCATCAACTACTTTGCAAGGAGGCCAGTACACCAGTGTATGAGGAATCCAGTTCAAGAGCTGACAGTGACTCCTAGGGCCAGAGTGGTAGGAGAGGCTGAAGCTCTGTAGAACCTTCTACTGACATTGCCAAGGCAAAGTCAAAATAGATGGAATCTCAGTGAGACAAATGCAGGAGAAGATGCAGGAGTAGATGTGAGGACAGCTGCAAGAGTAGATGTGAGGACAGCTGCAGGAGTAGGTGTGAGCACAGCTGCAGGAGTAGATGTGAGGACAGCTGCAGGAGTAGATGTGAGGACAGCTGGAGGAGTAGGTGTGAGGACAGCTGGAGGAGTAGGTGTGAACACAGCTGCAGGAGTAGGTGTGAGGACGGCTGGAGGAGTAGATGTGAGGACAGCTGCGGGAGTAGGTGTGAGGACAGCTGCAGGCGTAGGTGTGAGGACAGCTGCAGGCGTAGGTGTGAGGACAGCTGCAGGAGTAGATGTGAGGACAGCTGCAGGAGTAGGTGTGAGGACAGCTGCAGGAGTAGGTGTGAGGACAGCTGCAGGAGTAGGTGTGAGGACAGCTGCAGGAGTAGGTGTGAGGACAGCTGCAGGAGTAGATGTGAGGACAGCTGCAGGAGTAGATGTGAGGACAGCTGCAGGAGTAGATGTGAGGACAGCTGCAGGAGTAGATGTGAGGACAGCTGCAGGAGTAGATGTGAGGACAGCTGCAGGAGTAGATGTGAGGACAGCTGCAGGAGTAGATGTGAGGACAGCTGCAGGAGTAGATGTGAGGACAGCTGCAGGAGTAGATGTGAGGACAGCTGCAGGAGTAGATGTGAGGACAGCTGCAGGAGTAGATGTGAGGACAGCTGCAGGAGTAGATGTGAGGACAGCTGCAGGAGTAGATGTGAGGACAGCTGCAGGAGTAGATGTGAGGACAGCTGCAGGAGTAGATGTGAGGACAGCTGCAGGAGTAGGTGTGAGCAGAGCTGCAGGAGTAGATGTGAGGACAGCTGCAGGAGTAGATGTGAGGACAGCTGCAGGAGTAGGTGTGAGGACAGGTGCAGGAGTAGGTGTGAGCAGAGCTGCAGGCGTAAGTGTGCGCATTGTTTCAGGATTGGGTGCTAGTGTACCAGTGGTGGGGTTGCAGTATTCTGTATGCATGAGAGTCAGCCGCTGCAGTTGGTTGGGAGGTTGAATCATGAATCTCTTTTTCTACCACAATCTTTTTCACTTATTAGGAGCATCACGGGTCTTCAGTGACACCTTCACCCTCCAATTTCACTCCTTTTCTCCCTGCTGCAGTGTCAGCAGGCGCTAGAGTGTCTGTGTTCTTAAATCAAAATTAAGGATCTTAGAGAAATATTATAATCATCAGACTCCACTGTGGAAATATAATCAATGAAGACAGAAGAAAAGCATCTTAATGACTGGGGCCAAGAGGTAAAAACCATTTATTTGGGTGAGCGTGGTGATGTCCACCTTTAATCCCAGCATTTATTGGTATCTCTGTGAGCTCAAGGTCAGCCTGATCTACATAGTGAGTTCCAGGCCATCTGGGGCTACAGGAAGACCCTGTCTCAAAAAGACATTAAACAACCCAAAACATTTGTTTGTCCTTGGCCATGGCATGCCTGACATCTGTGGGGTCTCCCAACACCTTCCCCCTAGCCTGTCACCATTCTTGGGTCACCATTTTGGTTCACTTTGTACTAGAATGTAGCTTCCTTTTCCCAGAGGTTTCCAACTGCATGCAGATTCCACAGCAGGTTATTTTCTGTTATTATTCTGTTATATTTCAGACTCTTGATGAATATTGCTGACCAGCTCCTGCTCCTCTGACCATGTGAAATACAAGAACTTCAGTGTTCAACAAGTACCTAGCAATACTGCTTTCCCATCTGGGGCAATCTGACAACAGACATAAATAGCAACTTTTAGCAACATCTATCAGTAAGGGATAGCTAGAAGACAGCACAGGAAAATGTCAACTATAGTTTTTTTCTACAAGGTAGAACTGACTTTTACTTACAACTGCAGTTTTCTTTTTTTAAATGTATTTTAATTTTTATTATGTGAATGTGTGGTGGGGAGGAGGGATTGTACAGGAGTACCCTTGAGGCCAGAGGATGGCGTCAATTTCCCTGGAGCTGGAATTAAGTGGTTGTAAGCCTCCTGACACGGGTGGTGGGAACTGAACCTGGGTCCTCCGCATGAGTAGTGCAGGCTCTTAACCACTGAGCCATCTCTCAAGCACCCTTTCTGTTTTGAACAATAATAGGTTTCAGGTTTTTTGTTTTGTTTGTTTTTGAGACAGGGTCTTACTATGCAACCCTGGCTGGTCCGGAGCTCACTATGTAGACCAGGCTGACCTTGAACTCACAGAGATCTGCCTGCCTCCTGAGTGCTGGGATTAAAAGTATGGGGCAATCCCCCTCCCTGGGCTTCAGTTTTGTATGAGACAAATAGAGCCGGATTTGGAAAGCCACTCAGATTATCCAGCTCACTGCAGAGAAAGCGAAGTATACTGACTTAGCTTAGCCAACAAAAACAATTCCTCACTTAGCTGGAGAATAAAAACAAAAGAGGTAGCCTCATCTGCCGATTTACACCGGTCATGAGAATGCTGTGCTCAGAGCAGAGCTACATTACATCCATTTACCATGGATGTATTGGAAAGATGGCTGCAAGGTACAGAACACCTGAGTAAAAGTGACCTTAACAGCGGGTTTCTTCAAACAAGCCAGATGTGCAGGTAAGCGTTTGCTTTGGAGGTTCTGGGCTTCTGTGTTCTCCTGTCGTGACCACTAGATGGCAGCTGTGGTTCCACACAGAAGTGACAAAAGCAGGAAGAGGGGAAGGCTTTCTAAGTTACCAAGGAAGAAAACGTTTCCAGGAGCTGCGTTATAGGCTGAATGGGAAGGTTTTTCCCACAAGGCCCTGTGTGGAGGGCCTAGTCCCCATCTGGTTCCGTGACCGAGAGGTGACTGATCAGGAGGGTACTACATCAACCGATAAATCTGTTCATGAGTTTTTAGCTGAATGAACTATCAGGAGGTGGGGGCCTGGTTGGAGGAGGCAGGTCACTGGAGACGTGTCTTTGAATAGTGTATCATGTCCTGACAACCACTCCCCTTCAAGTGTGTGTATGTGCATTTGTTTGAACATATGCGAATGTGCACATGTATAGGTATCAGGTGAACTCAGGTACTCGCGCTCACATGGCAAGTAGTTTACCCTATGAGTCATCTCCCCACACTCCCCCGCCCCTTCTTCTTTGCTTCCTAGATCTCCCTTCAATAAGAGGAAGCTGATCAATACACTTTCCCAGCATATTCTTCCCAGCTATCTCTGGTCCGGGTAGGGTACCCTGTCTATTCTGTCAGCAAGGGACCCTGGGAAACTAAATGTCAGGAGTATCTGCAGTGGAGAGACACCTGGCTGTGTGTGACCGACCAAGAACGTCCAGCATAGAGAGAATTTGGGGGAGATCGAGAGACAGGCATAGTCCCACTGTTAAGTACTTTATATGATCCTTTATGAACACCCACATTCCTTTCAACTGAAAACAGAAAGCTAGGTCAGATGAATACCCCACTTCAAAAGAACATGGTTTTGTGTTTTGTTTTGTTTTGTTTTGTTTCAGTGCTGGGAATTGAACTTAGGGCCTCACACATGTGAGTCAAGTGCTTTACCGCTGAGCTGTATTCCAGGCCCAATAGAATTACATTTTTATTTTTTTTATTTTTTTGAGACAGGGTCTCCTTGTAGCCCCAGCTGGCCTGGAACTCACTCTGTAGAACAGGCTGGCCTTGAACTCATAGAGATCTGCCTGCCTCTGCCTCCCAATGCTAGGATTAAAGGCATGTGCCACCATGCCCGGCTTAAAGACAGTTCTTAGCTGCCATGTGGGTGCTGGGAATCGAACCCGGGTCCTCTGCAAGAGCAGTAGGCACTCTTAACCACTGAGCCATCTCTCCAGCCCCAGAATAACATTTTTATGGAACAATTTTTTTAACCCATCTTTTTTTAAAAAAAAGGTTTATTTATTTATTTCGATGTGTGTGTGTGTGTTCACATAGCCATGGAGGCCAAACAAAGGCATTGGATCCCCCGGAGCTATAGCTACGAATGGTTGTGAGCTGATAGATGCGGGTGCTGGGAACTGAACACTGGTCCTCTGGAAGAGAAATCACAACCACTGAACATCTCTCCAGCCCCTTGAGCAAAATTTTCATTTCACAAATCTCCTCTCATTATATATCATGTGTAAAGTTATTCTCAGTGCCTAAAAAAGTGTGAAAACACCATAAAAGACAGAATACTACATACTGTGTATGCTTATAAATCAGGCATTATGGTTGTTGATTTAAATACATCATTTTGGTCATTCCTTTAATGAACTTACAGGATTTCTGTTATAGGTGAGGAATTTATGGGAAGAATCTGACAAGAAGCAAATGGGGTACAAGCGACAGAAGACCTTTCATAGAAAAGAAGGGAAAAATCCATGATTTAGCACGCAGACAGGGTCCTTAACAATCCCAGTATAGGAACTCTGACAATTAGGGAAGACTGCATCTGAACTGTTTAAAGTGGTTAAGACTTTTAAACAAGGAATGAAAGGGTCACTGACAGCCTTACTTATGAGGCTGAGGGACATGGGAACAGAGAAACTGTGTCACATAACACAGTGCCCCCCCTTGAGGCTGTGAACCTGGCAATACAAGAGAATGCGTTTGGAGTGTATTGGCTCACAGAGCTATTAGGGAAATATGGGTGTCACCAGCTAAGGTACCCATGAAGGTCAGGAAGTAGAAGACAATAGAGGAAACACAGGCATACTGAGGTTATTGGGCATGAGAGAGGCAGCATTTGATGCCCAGTTCTTTGGGCCTGATAAGATTGTGTTTAAGGGAGGGCTAAGAAAGGGATTAGTTCAATAGGGACCTCAGGACTGACCTAGCATGTTAATGGCCTTGCTGAACCCCACGGTGCCAAATGATCTTTATGAGGTAGGAGAGGGTCTGTAGATCTGGACAATTTAGACCTGCGTATGAACTGAGTGTGTAAGGTGCTAAATTATTCAGGAGGAGATGAAAAAGGGGAAAAGCAGACAAAGAGGTCTGTCAAGGCCACTTGATGGCAAATGCAACAAGACTGTGTCAAGCTGGAGTTCCTAAGGAAAATATTATCATAAAACCAAATGCTGTGCTAGTGAGTTTCTTAAAGTTTGAGCAACAGTTCATGGGAGATGTAAATGATAAAACAGTGCAAATGAAAAATAGTAAGCTTATTCTGTGTCTGAGAAGTTATCTCCCTTAATATGCAGTATATATTTCTTCCCTGGAAGAAATATAGTGAAAAGCAGTGAAAATTAGTTGTTTAGCTTGGATCCCTTTCAGGAGTCAGGTATGGTTGATACATGGCACACGCCTTTAATCCTAGCACTTGGGAGGCAGAGGCAGGTGGATCTTTGTGAGTTCAAGGCCAGCCTGGTCTACAGAGCGAGTTCCAGGATAGCTAGTGCTCCAGGGAGACCCTGTCTCAAAAAGACAAGAAAGAAGAAAGAAAGAAAGAAAGAAAGAAAGAAAGAAAGAAAGAAAGAAAGAAAGAAAGAAAGAAAGAAAGAAAGAAAGAAAGAAAGAAAGAAAGGCAAAGGACATTGTGATGGCCTAGAATCTATTGGAGCTGGGGATTTGGCTTCAGTGGTTTGCCACAGCAGGCTAGAGAATGACCCTTTTGGGGCCTGAGCTGGTTGAGCTAGGTGAGTCAGCCACACTGAAACCATATGGTAAAGAAATGCACAGTGGCCTCAATATAGCAGCAGTATCCCAGAATGAGGAAGCAGGGTGACTGATGGAAAATGACAATGGATATGGGAGGGGGATGAGGGGACATTTCTCATACATGCAATTGTACCCAACATTGCTCCTTTGATGAAACAATTGATACAAAGAAGATCATTCCATTCTGTACTGGACCTTGCTAACATTTATTTTTAAAATATGCACTTAGCTGTCCCAAACAAATAGGCACTTGTTTGGATAAGAAATCAGTGGGTCAGTACTCAGGAGGCAGAAACAGGTGGATCTCTGTGAGTTCAAGGCCAGCCTGGTCTACATAGCAAGTTCCGGGCGAGCTGGGACTAAAGGAGACCCTGTCTCGAAAAGACAACAACAATAAAAAAAGGAAATCAGTGGGTCTTCAGGGATTCTGCCCATCCCCTGTAATCAGGTTTCTGTAACATTAACTCCTGAGAGTCACACATTTGTAAAAGAATCTGGAAGAACAATAAAGTTAGGGAATTTAAATGCAGGCACTGCATGAGTGGGAAAGGATGCTCCCAAGAGCCTGAAATTTGTTGAGTGAAAAATCCCAGTGTGAAGGATGGGCTAGTTCTCTATGAGTTGCTGGCCATGGAGTGCCCCAAGGCCCCACAAACCATAAAGGCTATTGCCAATTCTGTTGATTGCATGCAAGAACTAGATGGCAAGTACCTGTTCCATGTTTTTTTTTTTTTTTTTTTTTTTTT